>JAECMU010067492.1:0-16945 GCA_016106625.1 Dracogyra subfuscus
TAGGAGTCTGTATCTGTATTTAAAATGTCCATGCGTCGATTGGGATCCGAACCCAGTACCTACTAGCCTGTAGACCGATATACTAAAGCACATTGTTTACCCAGAGTATGTCATAACTTTTAAAACAATGTGTTTCTCTGGTAGCCTCACCCTACTCATACAAATGAGCCGATTCTAAATTGTTCAATGTATTTATTTTTTCGACTTTTTATTAATGTGTGTATGAGCGCGCGCGTGCGTGTATGCGTCTGTCTGTGTGAAAACAGTACATACATAACATTTTATCTGTACCGGTACGTGTAGATAAAAAAAAAGTTTAAAGCCGACCATCCCAATCTAATTTGTTTGGCACGTTCTAGGAAGCGCGTAATTGACGTAAAGTACAAAATAAATCCCAACTATATAAATGAATGAATGAATGAATGAATGAACGTTTATGGACACCCCATCGCGAAAAATACATCGGCTATCGGGTAACTATGGTAATGTAAATAAGCGCGTAATTGACGTAAGGTACAAAATAAACCCCCAGCTATATAAATGAATGAATGAATGAATGTTTAAGGACATCCCATGGCGAAAAATACATCGGCTATTGGGTGTTCAAACTATGGCAATGTAAACAAATGATGATCAACATCAATATAAAAAGATTTAAATAAAAACACAGTGTAAAGAACTGCTAAAATACAAATATCACAGATAGATAAGACTTTCACTTAAAAGTTCAATTTGTGCTGTATTGGCCATTCTCAAAGATAATGTTACATCCCTGCACCACAGTAAGGTTACAGCACGCGCAGGGGCCCAGCTATATAGGATACTATTTTTTGACTAGTAGGACGGCATCTTTTAATGGTCATTTTCATATGGACTAGACTCAAAAGTGTTTCCATTCTTGGGAGTGGCTGTCCTCCTAAAGTCTAAGTATACATGAGTTTGTTTTGTTTCAAGGCATAGGGGGAGCCTTCATGTGGTGATACTGATAAACGTCTTGCCATGTATGGAATATTCTTCTTTGTTTTGGAAACCGTGTTAAAGGGACATTCCCGAGTTTGCTGCAATGTTTTAAGATGTTATCGACTAATGAAATATTTCTACGAGTAAACTTGAATATTAAATATATTTTCTTGTTTAGAATATTAGTGGCTGTATATTAAACGTGTTTCTGATCGTTCTAATATTTGTACTAGGTTAATTTTCATTATATTTCCTAAAAATGTTTTTTTTCATACGTACGAAATTATTTGAAGACAAAATCCAGTTTAGGCTTCTTACAAATATTAACACGACTAGAAACACATTGAATATACAGACGCAGATATTCTAAACAAGAATATATATTTAATATGTAAGTTTAACCGTAGAAATATTTTCTTAGTCGGAAACATCTTACAATGCAGCAAACTCGGGAATGTCCCTTAAATAAATCTGTACATGTCACACAAACCACTGCAATTACAGACCAGACTGTCTGTATGGATAAGTCGTTATTAAAGCATCCGAGGCTAGACTTTAACCTTTTAAGTACTTGTTGTCACCTTGTTGCCCACTTCATCACCTGTATGACCCCATTCGTAGTAGATCTCAAATAGTCATTCCGAATGCGTTGAGTTGATGGTAAGTTACGACTGATTGTAAGACATGTCAGTCGGACACGATAGAATATTAGCTTTGTTCAGATTTACAATTTCCATGTAGTGGTCTAACCGAACCTACCGTGTGTCCCATTTAAAGGTCCATTACCTGTTCATTCGGGAGGAGTCCGACTGTAGGTTTTGTCTCCGCCCATATATCGTTTTCCGGACTTTAGTCGCAATGTCTAAAGATACTGAGTTACAAGTTGTGAATATCTAATCATACTACAGACGAAGTTTTACTTTGTTAAGTTAATTGGTCTGACCCATGGCACTAACTAACGACCGCCGGTAATAGGGGTGCATAGTAGGTGGTTACAAGTGCCTTTTAACAATGCCAGAAGTAACTGCTGAACACTCCCCGAAGTGGTCAGACTACGCCCACAGCTAAAAGCTGATGGGGAATGGCAGATGTGTGGCACAGACAGCCACCAGAGACAAGTAATTGGGTCCTCCTCGAGTATTTAAACATATAAATGTAGAAAATAAATTAAAGGACCTATCCTGAATCTCAGCGATTGCTAAAGTGATGTTTTAACGACTCATTACGTTTTTAAAAATGTTTAAATAATAGTTACTGAATATTAAACATGTTTCTGATCGTCCTAGCTTTTTCACTAGGTCTAACTTTTATTTCTAAATATATATTTGTATACCTTCTGACATTATTGGGATACCAAATCTATTTACTTACACATTTCTGGACGATCAGAAACACATTGAATACTAATCAAACTTTGATATTTTAAACAAGAAAATATATTTAATATCCAATATTACATTGTTCAGTCTCTTCTCATTGAAAAAGACAGATGGAAAACAATACCTTTGACAAATAAAATATGATATTTATGTACTAATAACGACATTAGTGATGAATTCCATTACATAATGCGTTGTCATTTTTAAAGAGGAAAGGAAAAAGACGTTTGCCAAATGGTAGTAAGTCTGGAACAAACGTTTACAAATATAGAATGCTATTTGACTGTAAAACCAAACTGGTCTTCCCCGAAAATTAGCAGTTCTCTTTTTTCTTCTTCTTTATTTTAATTATTCATATCTATTGCTGTAATGTATGTTTGTATGATTTGATTTTACTTGTATTTACACTGTATGTTTTAAATGAACCCAACATCAGCGTACGATACAGGCGGGGGGCAGTTGCCCCCACCCACTAATTCTGGAGCAAATTTATAAATTCGAGCAACAAGATGGAGATATTTAAGCAAAGTGAGTCGGTCTGAAATCTTTTCTCCTCATTCTACCCACAAAATAAGTTGCAATCCATGTAAAAATTAGTTTGTAATACCATTAAGCTGCTTGGCAGAAATGCTAGTATGAATAAATGCTGTTATCCAGATTCGGGAAATTTAATTTAAAGGGACAATCCTGAGTTTACTGCAAGTTTTAAGATGTTATCGACTAACGGGGACTTTTTAACGATTGTATTTACGTATCAAATGTATTTTTCCGCATAAAATATTAGTGGCTGTATATTAAACGTGTTTGTGATCGTTCTAATATTTGTACTAGGTTAAAAATTTCATCTTATATCCTCAAATATAGTTTTTTTTGTACGTACGACATTATTTGAAGACAGAATCCAGTTTGGTCTTCTTACAAATATTAAAACGATTAGAAACACATTGAATATGCAGACACTGATATTCTAAACAAGAAAATATATTTAAAATGTAAGTTTAATCGTAGAAATTAATGTATTAGTCGGAAACATCTTACAGTGCAGCAAACTCAGGAATGTCCCTTTAATTTGAGCACAAATGGCCTGTCCCCTACAAACGTTTTATGTACGCCTATGAAACCTATATATACAGTTTTTGATTTTATTGTTGTACGTTTTGGGGGGTGGGGGTGGGGGGGGGTGGTAGGTTTTTTTTTACTACAAGTTTAAAATATCTGATGTACATTATTATTATGACGAAGCGGGCAGCATGGCCCAGTGGTAGAGTGCCCGCCTGATGCGCGGTCGGTCTAGGATCGATCCCCGTCAGCTGACCACTGGGGGTTTTCTTGACATAACCATATGTCCGACGCCGATATAACCGTAATTAAAATGTAATTTTTTTTATATATTATGACGAATGTGCCATCTTGTCATTTATTTGCATATGTTTTTTACAGTGAGCCTCATATGTCGTTGAATTATGGCCAGAATGTAAAATAAAGTTCAGTTTAGCTCATTATAAGGATTACTGTTTCAGTGTGTCTCGTTAATTCATCTTTCATATTTCACAACAAACGACATAGCATTGTATGTGTAGATTTATAACAATACCTGTCGTTCCTTTTTTAACACGACCAAACGATCATTAGGCTTTCTTTATTTGTCAATGAATTACATCAGTTTTATATTTATATACGTTTACGTTTAAAAACTTTTTTTTCAGGTTGTTTTCTCTTATTTTATCAAGAAACATTACAGTAGACAAATAATAAAAACACCAACCGTAAATCACAAAAATTAAAACAAATCCTTTATCCTAAGTATGTCAGAAAATGAGTTAAAGGGACATTCCTCAGTTTGCTGAATTGTAAAATGTTTCCGACTAACAAACTATTTCTACAATTAAACTTATATATTAAATTTATTTTCTTGTTTATGTCAGTGTCTGTATACTCAAATGGTTTCTGGTCGTCTTAAGAAGCCCAAACTGGATTTTGAATGTCTTCAAATAATTTTGGTAAATTTTATTAAATAAAATTAAATTTACGCGAGTACAAATAATATTAGAACGATCAGAAACACGCTTAATATACAGCCACTAATATGTTATGCAGGAAAATATATTTGATATGTAGTTACCATTGTTATAAAAGTCTCTGTTAATCGATAACATCTTTAAAATTGCAGCAAACTCAGGAATGTAACTTTAAATGCTTTCATTAAATGCTCTACCCAAACGTACAATCGGGATTGTACTTACCAACAGCTATAAACACCCTTCTCACTGTTTTCAAGTTCCTTGCAAATTTTGATTTGGCGTGGTGACGTTCATGTGCATGCGATAATCGATATGTTGCTTTCGTCGATGCATCTACGCCATTTCGATTATTGTTTTGACTATCGATACTCATCAACTGTTCGTGGTAGGTTTGGGCAACTTGTATGTGAGCTTCGTCGATCCGTCGTATGTGGTTTCTGGCAATTTGAATTATTTTTATATAGGAAATCAACATCAGCGTAAAGGGCAACGCCATGCCGACTAGTATGAGAAATATGGTGTAGGAAATACTGTCCAGGTAAAGAGGGTTGCATATTGGAATCGTCTGTGGCTGGAAGCGATATTTTCCCCATCCGTAAAGCGGGAAGCTTGCCACAATAAGACACGCCACCCAGATCCCGAACACGACAATACCAACCCTCATGTTTGTAGCCAATATGGGGTATCTTAACGGATGTCCAATACAGCAATAGAGATCGACAGCAATTGCAGACAGAAAGAATATGGAACACTGCATGAGAGTGGTGGTCACAAAGGCAGTCAGTTCGCATAACTTCAGAGGAAGAACCCATCCTAGATGCGCCGTTGACGTGATCCAGAAGGGTAAGATGAAGACGCCTACCAACACGTCGACTACGGCCAAGTTGGTGAGCAGAATGGGCGAGGCGCTTAGTTTGTACGACGCAGACGACGACGTCTTGTAAACCGCGTAGAACATAAGTGCGTTGGAAATCACGCACGATACTATGAGGACGGAGATGATAGCGATCTGAGCGGAGATGGCTGCCTGGGTCGTGAAGACTCGAGAGTCCCAGCTAACGTGGCAGAATGTTACATGAGACTCCGTCCAGTTCAAGCACAGTTGTCCATCTGTCATACTCTTGTACTGTTAAGTTCAAACATTTCTCATGATACGATCTCGACTTTCATAATAATCTCATGTCCTAACGATGGTTGTTAATAATCTATATGAGACTCCTCATTCATTCTGTCATTTCTCTTCTATAACACTATGTTTTTGTAGAAGATTGTCTAGAAAAGTTTAATAACACTTTCCTTCCAGATGTCAAGAATATATTTAAAACATCGTTTAAAATGTTATTTCTCTTTCATAAAACAGAATGTCTTTTTTAAAGATGATTGTCCAAAAAACTGTAATATCCCATTTGTTCAACACTGTTGTCAATATTCTATATCATAACAACTATTAAATATGACTGTCTACGAAGTTCTAATATGTACCTTCAAGAGAGTTGTCAGGAATCTATATAATAATCTTTAAAAAAAAAAAAAACATCTTACTAAATATTATTGTCTAGAAAGTTCAAATACCACAGCTCCAAAATGTTGATCCCTTACAGCAGTTTTCGTTTGACTCTTCTTGGTCTCTTTATCTACGTTGCTGGTATTCTGGCATGGCAGTCCTTTCTACTGATGACTTTCCAGAACGTTTTGCTGTCACAAACGTTCGTCTAATTAGAATATTCTCTTTTGAAAAGACACTTGGACTTCTTTTAAAGATGACTGGTTTAAACAGTGTAAGTATAAATCTGTACTGATTTTCGTTCTGAGTGATTTGTTTTTCTTCAACAGAACTCCACATGTATGGGGCTTAGCTTAACAGCTTGTGTTTACAACGTCGCTTGGTTTTACAGATTTGCCTTTTGGTTTACAATTCAGATCCGACACATATTCACGCATCCGATAAATCCCAGACTGTTTCGAAATGTTATTATATTCTTAGGACTGGTAAGACGTTTTAAAATATAATACAGTAAAACGTTTTCCACATTATTTCACTATGCACCGTTCAATGAACACACGCAACAACTGTTACGTCTCCATCGACTGTTGTACACATCACGAGAACGAAAACACATAAACATGTTTCCAAACAACAACACGTCATAAACACGTTCTTCGCATATTATTCCTCGGACACTTTATTCTTGCATACAGAAGCCTTTTTTCACGTCACGAATCCGGCAACTTTTATTGGTACCACAATAACTTTCTTTTTATACTAAAAACTACATTTATCCGTCCGATACTGGTTATGAACGTTCATATCCAAAACTGATTTGATCAAAGCGGCAGTCTTGAAAGGACCAATGGAGAAACCAATATTGAACGGAAGTAACAATCGCCAATCAACGACTTGTAATCTGGCTGCTGTATAGGCAAACAATTTCGCTGCCATAAGTATACAAATTTTCCATGGTACATTAATTACGCCCAGTCTGCAAGGCGAATAACGAACGTCCAGGAGCCATTAATGGCATCGTTGTTAGAAGAGAAAGCTAATTTTTCAGAGAAGTAATTAAGTAAAAACTTGAAAAGAAATGTTGTTTAATGGCACTCCGGCACAGAGTGTAATAACTAATATCAAATATACTGTTTTAGATTGCTGCAAGCATAGTGGTGAATTACGATGTGCTGACATGAAGGTTGTTGATCAGTTAATTAGTTTTATTGGTGAATTTATCCTTTAGATACTGTCACCTATATCTTTATCCTATCTTATTTTTTTATTATGTAGTTGGTTTGACCTAAAAACATGGGTTTTTTTACGTTGTTAAGAAAGTACGATAATATACTCGATATCTTCACAAATATCTTGACTTTGTTCACCTCTAAAAATCAATAAATTAAATAATTTTGTTAACGTTTTATTAATATTTTGGCCGGGTTTCGCTTGTCATATACTATTATATATAAAATGATGGAGAGAGATAGAGTTTGAGAGAAAGAGGGGGGGGGGAGGGAAAGGTTATGGCGACAGACAGAGAGAGAGACAGCGAGAGAGAAGGGGGTTGTGTGGAGAGAGAGGGGGTTGTGGGAAGAGATCTGCGTTCAAGCTACATCGATGATCATATTTAGCATTGAAGTCCGGTTGTGTTCTCTTCCCCTCTCTTTCTCTTACCCTCTCCCCCCTCACACACACACACATACATAATATACATACATACATACACTGATATATGATACACATAGATAGTGTGTGGTGTGTGTACTTGTATGCTATAGTCCTTTTCAAAGATACATCTTTTCATTTGAAAAACAAACTATTTATCGGTCAATATATATATATATATTCTGAACAAAATAAGAAACTTCCGCTAGCTTTGCTTGAACATAACTTGATGAAAACAAACCGGGGGAATAATTGTTATATATGCGTTTAAAGAGTGTTCCATGATGCATCATTTGGTGCACAAATCATGGCCATAGGTTAACAGAAACTGGGAGAAATGTTGACCAAGTGTGGTAGGGGTTAACCAAAACAAAACACCCATTTAATATCGGGTATGACCACCTCTTGAATTGACCACTGCAGTGCATCGCAGGCGCATAGAATTGACTAAAGTGTTGATTTCTCCCTGTGGAATATGGTTCCATTCCTGAATGTGCGCTTGACAAAGTTCGTTGACGTTAGCGGGTGAAGTTGGGACGACGCCTCAATGGGGTTGAGTTCAGGACTTTTAGCGAGCCAGTCATCAATCAAATCAATGGTGGCATTATCATGCTGAAAAATCGAGATGTTGGCGTTGTTATGGAACAGACGAATGACGTGATGAGCGAGAATGTCATCGCGGTAAAGTTGAGCATTTAAATTGCCATTAGTGAACTATAACCATGGACAATGGCTGCCCAGACCATGACAGAACACCCACTCCTGAAACGATCTCGTTCAAGAACACAACAGTCAGTATAGTGTTCATTTCTCCTACGATAGACGCGCACCCTGCCATCACCACGTTGTAAAGAAAATCTGGATTCATCCGGAAAAAACACGGTATTCCAGCGTCGCTGTATCCAACGAGTGTGTACACGTGCCCAATTAAGACGATTTAGACGATGACGTAAGGATGTCGTGCATGTAAACTGATTCGGTTATTATGATTGTTTGTTGTTTGTTTAACGACGCACATTATAATTACGGTTATATCGGCGTCGGACATAAGGTTATGTCGAGAAAACCCCCAGTGGTTAGCTGACGGGAATCGATCCTAGACCGACCGCGCATCAGGCGGGCACAGTACCACTGGGCTATGCTGCCCGCTCTGTTGTTATGAAGCCCAGGTGTTAGCAGCAGTAGCAATGGCAATTTGGAATCGATTGCGCAAATGCGTGTTCATGATATAGCGGTCTTGATCACGCGTTGTAACACGCGGACGTCCACAGCGTGGCACTTCGTTGATGCTTCCTGTCATTCGAAATTGTATGCGAAGATTTCGTATCGCTCGACTAGAACTCCCAACATGCCTTGCAACGTCTTCTCTCGACATGCCAGCATTAAGCATGCCAATCGCCCGTTCGCGTACATTATTGGGTATTCTTGGCATACTAAAAATGCTACAATGTAAAAAAACTTATTTTTTTTACCACATTTTTAAGCGTTTTAATTCACTTGACAACAGTATCAGTAAGAGAAGTAAAACAAATTGACCGAATACTACACGGGGAAATGTCGAATCATGTATGCACGTGCAATTTGAATTTCACGTTGTCAACGATTAACAGTGCAAAAATAATCCATAAAATTCACGAATCCTAATAATTCAGATCAAGGCTAATACTACCTACATAATTTCATTACACAATGAATTCTTTAAAGGGACATTCCCGAGTTTTTACCATTGTAAGATATTTCCGACTAATAAAATATTTCTACGATTAAACTTACATATTAAATATATTTTCTTGTTTAGAATATCAATATCTTTATATACAATGTTTTTCTGGTCGTCTTAATATTTGTAAGAAGCCCAAACTGGATTTCGTCTTAAAATAAGTTCGTACGTACGAAAAAATATATTTTCGGAAATATAATGACAATTAACCTAGTACAAATATTAGAACGATCAGAAACACGTTTAATATAGCGCCACTAATATTCTAAACAAGAAAATATATTTAATACTTAAGTTTAATCGAAGAAATATTTTATTAGTCGATAAGATCTTAACATATTGCAGTAAACTCAGGAATGTCCCTTTAACACAACAAATACTACATGTATAAATCGGAAGTTTCGTTTTTCGTTCAGTATATGTTGGACCATATATGGCTATCAGACTCGCTATCGGGTTTTTAAACTCATCGGTGTATGACGGGTAGTGCGGGGGGTGGGGACGAAACTACAAGTCAAGCGATTATTATTGAAGGTGGACCATTAACAATGTTACCTTTTATTAATCGATAAGCTCTGTAATTGTTAGCGTAAGAGATCAGTAAACACTACATTTGAATATGCTAAAAACCAGCTGACGCCCAACATCGTCATCAATGTGGGGAAACAAGACGCACTAATCAGTGGGATTTGTTAGGATGATGAACTCATGCCATGTATTGATCAACGCAAATAGTCACCACGATCTACTTGGTGCCCTTTTAGAAATGATTACACGGGGGCTGATGGTAGATTATTGTTAATGCCTACCATTGAACGACAACATTCAATTAGTTGTACACCACCCACACATCGTGATTGAACGACAAGCGGAAAATGCACGAACCTCTATCTGACAAAATATTTCATCCTAAAGAAGTACCCATGGACCTGTTTCTCAGTCTGTCAAATATACTTTCGGTATTTTACTTTTAAAGAGACATTCCTGAATTTACTGCAAGTTTTAAGACGTTATCAACTAACGGAGACTTTTTAACGATCGTAATTACATATTAAATATATTTTTTCTGAATATAATATTAGTGGCTGTATATTAAATGTGTTTCTGGTCGTTTTAATATTGGTTAAATTTCATTTTATTTCCTAAAATAAAACATTTCGTACGTACGAAATCATTTGAAGACAACATCCTGTTTGGGCTTCTTACGAATATTAAGACGACCAGAAATACATCGAATATACATACACTGATATTCTAGAGCAGAAAATATATTTAATATGGAAGTTTAATCGTAGGAATATTTTATTAGTCAAAAACATCTTACAATGGAGCAAATATGTGTGTGTATACATTGTATATATTAGCGATTTTCTTTTTTAAATACCAGTTGGCTAATGTGGCTACAACCAACACTGCATCATCCTTTACTTATTCCAAACCCTAATCCTAACACATACATACATCTCTCTCTCTCTCTCGTCGTGGCACACACCTCAGATACCTGGATTTTTTGTCCGGGACAGAAGGTTAGTCTGAAAGTCGGTGTAGTTGCCTTACACCTATCCATTCAGTTGTTAAACTCGCTCTGGATGGAAGTGAGCTTAACCACTGCACCACCGAGGCCTGCATCTCAAGATATATACTTTTAAAGAGAGATCTATTGACAATGGGCATTTTACCGCAGTCTATTAAAATAAGAGGTTTTTTCTATTATTATGATATATATATATATGTTTGGAGGGCCCATTGGATTAACCCTTTGTGGTCCGTCACTTTGTCTCGATTTCTCCTGGACAGTTTGTCCAGATCCTTGTGGTAGTGACCACTATCCAATTATTTTGAAGAATGATGGACATCTATCACTTGAAAGGGTTCAGAGATGGAGGTTGACAGGGGCAAACTGGGATCAATTTCTGGCTCTATGCAGCACTCGACTTCAACAAACTGCCATGCTTGGTGCCGATGATCCCATGTCTTTGTTCACCTCCATCTTGAAATATATTCTTAAGACTTCAGCAGTACCGAAGCGTTTCAATAAACCATGGTTCAATGAGACATGCAAAGATGCAATCAAAGAGCGAAACAGGACCCTCGAGAGGTTCAAATGCGAACCTACTGGGGATAACCTCAATAGTTATTGAATTGTTCGGGAAAATTCTCGTAAAAATATCAGAGTAAGAAGTCATCTTGGAGAAATTATGTTTCCAAGTTGACTTCTCAAACATCTGTGAAATTTGTCTGCAATAGGATACGTAAATTCAAGGGAAAAGAATCCAATAAGACAGTTCACCAGTTTTTGTCAATAGCACGGACGTGACTTCTCATCTTGATATTGCCAGACATTTTCTCTCATAACTCTTCTTCTTCTTTCAATACAGATGTTTTACATCTGTCAGAAATGAAGCTGAAAAGCAGCCTATTAACTTTTCATCTAAAAATGCTGAAGTACACAACAGGTACTTCTCTTTAGAGGGCGCTGTATGTAGAGCCCATGATACTTCGGTAGGACCAGCTGAAATACATTATCAACTCATCAAAATCATCCTTAATGGTTCTATTAAATATCTTTAAAGGGACATTCCTGAGTTTGCTGCAATGTTTTAAGATGTTATCGACTAATAAAATATTTCTACGATTAAACTTACATATTAAATATATTTTCTTGTTTACAATATTAGTGGCTGTATATTAAACGTGTTTCTGGTTGTTCTAATATTTTTAGTAGCTGAATTTTCATTTATTTTCCAAAAAAAATATTTTTTCGTACGTACG
The DNA here is from genome assembly GCA_016106625.1 of Dracogyra subfuscus. Classification (NCBI taxonomy): domain Eukaryota; kingdom Metazoa; phylum Mollusca; class Gastropoda; order Neomphalida; family Peltospiridae; genus Dracogyra; species Dracogyra subfuscus. Next base: position 12,007 of record JAECMU010067492.1, read on the forward strand.
AAATTATTTGAAGACCAAATCCAGTTTGGTGTTCTTACAAATATTAAGACGACCAGAAACACACTGAATATAAAGTCATTGATATTCTAAACAAGAAAATATATTTGATATGTAAGTTTAATCGTAGAATTATTTTATTAGTCAGAAACATCTTACAATGCAGCAAACTCAGGAATGTCCCTTTAACAAAATCTGGATTTCTGGTGACTTTCCTTCTCATTCCTATTCCTATGTCTGGTAAGGATCCAATTAATCCTATCAGTTATTGCTCTATCGCTTTGACAAGTTGCATTAGTAACACCATGGAAATAATGATCAACCGTAGACTTGTCTGGTATCTTGAGTCCCACAAATTGCTTACTAACGTGCAATGTGGGTTCAGTTCTAGACGTAGCACGGTCGATCATCTTGTTAGATTTGAAACGTTTTGTAGAGATGCTTTCATCCATAACCAACATTTGGTATCGGTATTTTGTGACCCCGAGAAAGGTTATGATACCACGTGGAAGTATGGGATTTTGAAAGACCTCCATGGCATGGGCCTAAGAGGCCGTATGCCCGACTTTATCTCACATTTCTTACAGAATAGGTCTTTCAAGGTACGAGTGGGATCTACGTTATCCGAGTCTCACTCCCAAGAGATGGGTGTGCCTCAAGGTAGCATCCTGTCAGTAACTTTATTTCCGTGAAAATTAACAGCATCACCCAGTGTTTAAAAACTGGCGTTGATAGCTCGTTATATGTCGACGATTTTCAGATTTGTTACAGGTCGTCCAGTATGAGTATCACTGAACGTCAGTTGCAGCTTTGTCTGAATAAACTTCAACAATGGGCAACTGACAATGGATTTCGATTCTCAAAGTCAAAAACAGTCTGTATGCATATCTGTTTTGTAGAGATGCTTTCATCCATAACCAACATTTGGTATCGGTATTTTGTGACCCCGAGAAAGGTTATGATACCACGTGGAAGTATGGGATTTTGAAAGACCTCCATGGCATGGGCCTAAGAGGCCGTATGCCCGACTTTATGTCAATTTTCTTACAGAATAGGTCTTTCAAGGTACGTTATCTAATTCACACTCCCAAGAGATGAGTGTCCCTCAAGGTAGCATTCCGTTAGTAACTTTATTTTCCGTGAATATTAACAGCATCACCCACTGTTTAAAACCTGGTGTTGATAGCTCGTTATATGTCGACGATTTTCTGATTTGCTACAAGTTGTCCAGTATGAGTATCATTGAACGTCAGTTGCAGCTTTGTTTTCAGTAAATTTCAACAATGGATTTCGATTCTCAAAGTCAAAAACCGTCTGTATCCAGTTCCAGTTGTGGAGGAGATCACATTTCTGGGGGTTATTTTTGACAGGAGGCTATCTTGTGTTCCTCATTTACAGTACGGTATGTAAAAAACGAAAGGCTTAAAGGCCTCAATATCTTAACGGTTATTGGCAAGACTGACTGGGGAGCAGATCGAAAGGTTATGCTGTGATTGTATAGATCTTTAATTCGGTCTAAACTTGATTATGGGTGCATTGTGTATGGGTCTTACTTACAAATGTTAGATCTTATACACAACCAGGGACTTAGGCTTTGTCTTGGTGCTTTCAAAACATCCCCTGTGGAAAGCTTGTACGTTGATGTACACGAACCTAGTTAGAGTGCTAGACGTGCAAATCTTTCTCTGCAGTATGCTACAAAGACAAAATCAATGTCACAACATCCTGCACTTCGTATCAAGCAGGGTTTTTTTTTATCAGTTTGCCACCATGGTGTATCAAAACACCAAAACTTGTATTCGATATTGTGCATATAAAGAAAGTTCGCACAGATGCAGTTATTTAGAAACAACATTTCATCGAAATCCAGGACGGGTACTGTGATTACGTTCCTGTTCACACTGACGGATCATGGGATTGGAATTCTGTGGCTTCTGCTACAGTTTTTCCATCAGACGCAATAATTTCCATGAGATTTCCCGATTCAGCATCAATCTTTACTGCTGAAACTTGGGCAATCATTAAATCCTTGGAACAGATTAAGGACTCTTGTGCATCCAAATATATTATGTTTACAGACTCACTTTCGTGTGTCCAAGCTTTACAGTACCCGAAATTAGAGCACTCCTTAGTTGGGATGGTGATACGAAAGTGTGTCTTTTTAATCAATTGCCAATGTTGGCATTAAGGGTAACGAAAAGGCACATGTTGCTGCCAAGTCTGCTTTAAACTTGCCCCGTGGTGTCCCCCACAGTGATTTTAAATTCCATATTAACCAATATGTTTTTTCGACTTGACAAAATAATTAGTACGGTGCAGTTGCGAACAAGCTTCAATCTTTCAAGCCAGTCCTGGGAGAGCGGCAATAGGCTTGTGCCGAGCCCTCATTTGACACATGCATATATTTTAAAGAAGGACCCTGCTTTTCTGAGTTTGCTGCAATGTATTAAGATGTTATCAACTAATAAAATAATTCTACGATTAAACTTACATATTCAATATATTTTCTTGTTTAGAATATTAGTGGCTGTATATTAAACGTGTTTCTGATCGTTCTTATATGTGTACTAGGTTAATTTTCATTTCATTTCCTAAAACATATCTTTTCGTACGTACGAAATTATTTGAAGACAGAATCCAGTTTGGGCTTCTTACAAATATTAAGACGATCAGAAACACATTGAATATACAGACGCTGATATTCTAAACAAGAAAATATATTTAACATGCAAGTTTAAACGTAGATCTATTTTATTAGTCGGAAACATCTTACAATGCAACAAACTCAGAAATGTCCCTTTATCAGGTATTGCCATATGTTTGACAGCTGATACTGGCTAAACATATTGATTTTCTCTGGTGTTAGTAATATTTGATTAATGATAACAGTCAACATGAAATTCCTAAACGACGATGACAAAACCTAGAAGCATTGGCATACTTAGTGCTTAAGATTGCTGGAGTTTTTCGATAATGCATTACAAAATCATGTAAACTGAACACGGTCGGAACCAAGGTGTTCAGTTACTGATGTGTTAGTGTTTCATTGAATGTTCTGTAAATTACTGAATTTCACCGCTGTGGTGGCAGTACTCCTAGAATAGAATTGAATAGATGTTTAAAGGGACATTCCCGAATTTTCTGCATTGTAAGATATTTCCGACTAATAAAATATTTCTACGATTAAACTTACATATTAAATATATTTTCTTGTTTAGAATATCAATGTCTGTATATTTAATGTGTTTCTGGTCGTCTTAGGGCCGATTTCTCGTTACCGGTTTAACCATGATTCGCGGTTCAAAGTAGGTTGATCCATGGAAATATGGCTGACTCGGATATTGACGATCTTGAAATCATCCAACAAAATCGCCATATCCTTAACATACCACGGGTTGTTAGACTACAATTTGACCCATTTGATGTCTACAGTGAACAAGAGGTTATGCAGCGGTTCCGTTTTTAAAAGGAAGGTGTACAGAGGTCACAACCATGCAGCACACATACTGGTGACATTGAGATTCCTTCCTACAGGGTCATTTCAATCAGTTTGTGCAGATTTGACGTCAATGAGTATATCAAGTGCAAACAGTGCAATTAGGCGCATGTCTTTTGTTATTGCAGGACGACATAGACAATACATACCATTCCCATCCGGACATGATATAGATAAAACTAAAGAAGATGCACACATGTTGGTATAATAAATCCAGGCGGTGACACTGCTGAAATATACAGAAATAGGAAAGGATATCACTCAATCAACGTACAGATGGTGTGTGATGTTAAACTCAATCTTACCAATATGGTAATTCTTTGGCCTGGAAGCACCCACGACAGTCGTATCTTTGATAACAGTAGACTACGTACCACGTTTGAAGATGGGACTATTATTGGGTGATGGAGGGTATGCCTGTAGATACCATTTGCAGATCCTCAGACACCAGCAGAGAGAAGATATAATTTTTCTCATAAAAGAGGCCGCTCTTGCATAGAACGCATGTTTGGAATTTTGAAAAGACGATTTTCATGCTTGCATTTTGGAATAAGAATGAAACTTCAGCGTGCACTTGTTTTGATATCTGCTGCAGCGGTTCTTTGCCAACTGCTAACACTGCTATGACAACGATGACGACGATGGTTGTGTGTACCTATCACCATATGATACACCTGTAAACAGACGAGCAGATGTTCGCGGACAAACAAGAAGACTTGCTATTGTTGAAGTTTGCTTTAATAATTGACCTGGTATGTAACTAGTTATTTATTATGTTATTTTTCTATTTTCAATCACAGTAATTCCATTTTTAAATTATGTTCACTTTACATTATTTTATTTTATGTTCTCTTTTATAGTTTCTCATTTTTGTACGGTGTAAAAATGTTCTGTATTTCAACAAAGTGTTCATGTTGTTAATAGGAGATGTTCGATTTCTTTTCACAGTTGCACTGGAAGTTGTATGCGACGTCTTACGAGAAACGTTCGGCACAGTTGAGGTACTCGGTGCGTATGGTTGCTCCGTAGCAGCTTGGTTTGACGTCCTGGCTACGACATTTTCAGACTGTACATAAGTAGACTGTGGTGTTTCATTTGTGAAGGATTTATTAACTTCTGTGAAGAAAAGTTATTATTGTATAAATATACTACAAACATTATACATGGACATTTCTTTTGATTAAGCATTCAAGGTTTACTCTGAAATAAACAAAATATGTTTTCTTCATACAAAATCTTGTGTGAAAATGTTTAAATAAATTTACGTTTATTATGTTATACGTTTATATTATGGGCTGTATGAATTTACATGTGTACCTTCTTAATCCTATAGTGAATTTAATGCTTTAATTAAGATGTCTTTAGAGTATATTGACGATCGATACATAAATGTAAATGGGGTAGAGGTGTAAGCGTTACGAATCGTTACACGGGGCGAGATATATA
>JAECMU010067521.1:0-12612 GCA_016106625.1 Dracogyra subfuscus
AGGGTGCCCAGGACAGCATGCTTGAACCGTAATTGGATATAAGCACAAAAATATGTAAAACAAGCCTAATGAACGAGTGAATGATCACACACTTTGTTTGTTATATTATAACCCAACCAATTCATAAACCATCTTAATTCACTCATAACCGATTGTAAATGGCTTTAATCAGTGTTTTAGGTAAGGAAGGTTTGACAAGCCAACTTTATGTAAAAAATGGTGCTGATTAAAAACATAGCCGTCTTATTGACCCTCCTAAAGACAAAATTGCCATGTTTCTTATATGACTGGTCTGGCATTACCATATTGTACTTATAAGCCTCTATACCGGCCTTGGCCTACAGGCTGGTAGGTACTGGGTTCGGATCCCAGTCTAGGCATGGGATTTTTAATCCAGATGCCAACTCCAAACCCTGAGTGAGTGCTCCGCAAGGCTCAATGGGAAGGTGTAAACCACTTGCACCGACCAGTGATCCATTGGCCATGGTTTGTGCTATCCTGCCTGTGAGAAGTGCAAATAAAAAATCCCTGTAGCCCATGAAGTGGTGACAGCGGGTTTCCTCTCAAAATCTATGTGATCCCTAACCATATGTCTGACACCATATAACCATAAATAAAATGTGTTGAGTGCATTGTTAAATAAAGCATTTCTTTCTAATAAGCCTCTGAATATATTAGAGTAACATTTTGTTGTCTAGAGCTTGCCAATAAATAACAATCTCATCAATGTGGTGAATTTTTAGCTACATTTGGCGCATGCATGGTCCAAAATGGTTATTTTCCACAAGGATATTAATTATATTGTACTACTGTCCGAACCAAAATGTTAACAACTGCCAAAAATTGCTCTCCTACCTTTATTTTTTGTTAGATTTTATGCACATTTTGTCCAGACAGAAATCAAGGAAAAATCATTGCAATGATACAGATTCCACATACTAGACGATAACTATGTAACCAATATCGACTTCGCTGAGATTGCAAAAAGAATGTAATTTTTTGCCAGCTGCCATTTTGACTTTTTATGAAAAATTCTTCGAGAGGGGTGAAAGGATATGACTTAATCTAGCAACGTCATAACATGTTATCATATAAAAACAAACGTGATGACGTCATATTAATTTCAAAATAGATTTTTTGATTGTTTAAATATACCACTAAAGATCATTGATTTTATATTAATTATGTAACATACTTTGGTGGCTTTCACCCATAAAAAAGCAAAATGGAAGCCGGCTAAAAACTGCATGTATTTTTCCCTATGCTATCTCAGAAAAGTCGATACTGGAGAAATCATTATAGTCTCATACATGGAAGCTGTGTCACTGTAATGGTTTTTTCACAACTTGTGTGTGGACAAAATTTGGGGAAAATGTAACAGTAAGTAAAGGTAGGAGAGTAATGTTTTGTAGTTGTTAACATTTTGGTTCGGACAGTAGATATGAATAGTATGTAAAAATCTTTTTTTAAATCTCATTTATGATTTCACACAAACAAAGTGTTTTTGTGAATTACACTTGTCACATGTGAAATCATGTTTGTGAAAATATCCATTAGAAAATCATTCTAAAACCTTCTGTATTTGTGGATTTATTTATAATTGGTCACAATGAGCATTTATCATTATATCACAACAAACTGTTTTACCACTTATACAACATTTAAAACACATTACACTATAATATTATAGATATACAAATAAACGAACACAAATACAATGAACATACATATTTGTACACACTATACACAGGTCTACACACACACACACACACAAAACACACTATACATGGTTTACACACACACACACACACACACAAGTCTACACAGGTGAGATCTACACAGACATACACACAGGTGAGATCTACACAGACATACACACGTCTACACAGGTGAGATTTACACAGACATACACGCAAGTCTACACAGGTGACATCTACACAGACATACACACAAGTCTACACAGGTGAGATCTACAAAGACATACACACAGGTGAGATCTACACAGACATACACACAAGTCTACACAGGTGACATCTACACAGACATACACGCAAGTCTACACAGGTGAGATCTACACAGACATACACGCAAGCCTACACAGGTGAGATCTACACAGACATACACACAAGCCTACACAGGTGAGATCTACACAGACATACACACAAGTCTACACAGGTGAGATCTACACAGACATACACACACGTCTACACAGGTGAGATCTACACAGACATACACACACACGTCTACACAGGTGAGATCTACACAGACATACACACAAGTCTACACAGGTGAGATCTAGAGCTGGGCTGTATTGAATTTCAAGTTCGGTATCGGTATCGGTATTTTGGTGGCAATTTACCTCGGTATCGGTACGGTATTCGGTATTCATATAACACTAATAACTAACCAATATTAAGCAGTATTTTAAGTATACCTGCCTCTAAATGCACGCCCACGTTAGGGTCTTCACCTTATTTATGTCTAACCCATATTTTTTTATCAATCGGAGGTTTTCTAACAAGTAACTGCACAATTGTAAAGTACAAATAAATCAAAGTTTGTCTTGGATTAAACAAAACCAGCATTATTTTTGACCAAGACTTCTTTGAAGCCAATGCGCATACCATAGCCAGTTTAAGTTCATGATTTTTCATCTGAATCCAATTTCTTCTATAGATTTGTTGTTATGGTCACGTGATCCCTCAAGTTTTCATATCTGGCGAGAAGTTCAAAAGCCGACTTGGAGATTAGTTGGTGTATAAAGTGGTGTTTGAGCACGCGATTGTGTAGACATTTAAGTTATCGGCCAATGTAACCAACAATGCATCCGAGGCTACGTATCAATTCCATGCATGCGATTTTTTCGATCCATGGAATAAAAACGTTATTTTTAGAAATTAACAAATTGTCTACCTTACATAGTTAAATACATCATGCTAACTATACAACTCCACATTCATCCCCGGTTCACATATATATTTTATCCGGGCTTCCTCTGGGCGCTCGGTCGTGGAATAGTAAACAACAGAAAACTACGTTTCTACTTTAGTCACTATACATTGCTGAAAAATATCCCTATGCGTGTAATTGTAAGCTGATTAAACATCGGAAAATGTTATATATATTTTTTACAAGTAAACTTAACAGTTTTATTTAATAAATAATTAAATATAAAAAACGGTTGTTTTAAACATGAACCTCTCCGACATTTTTCCGATTTTAAAAATTGACAGTCTCCGGAAGTATTCGTTTTATTCCGTTCAAGATACGGCCTAAAGCTGACCTGCATTCTTTTCAAGATATAAATGCGGTGTTAGAAAGTTAGAACCCCGGCCTTAAAAAAAATTAGCAGTAGTAAGTAACGCAAAACTTTTACTGTGACACAAATTCAACAACAGAATGCATTCACGGAATGACCCGAATTTATTAGGCCCTAAACATCGAATCACGCCTCAATCACGTGAAATAGCATCGCTTATACACGTGCGCCTGACGTGCGCATAGCACTGAAACAATTTCGCATACATAATATAATTTGTACCTGTTTTTTCTTCGAGCGGGCAGCGTGGCCCAGTGGTACAGTGCCCGCCTGATGCGCGGTCGGTCTAGGATCGATCCCCGTCAGCTGACCACTGGGTTTTTTTCTCGACATAACCATATGTCCGACGCCGATATAACCGTAATTAAAATGTGTTGAGTGCGTCGTTAAACAAACCAACAAAAAAAATAAAATGTTTTCTCTTCGGTGCTGTCACCGTTTCTATTGCCATAGTCGGCATAAAGTGCATATGCATGTTTTTCTGTCCTTTCTATTGAAATATTTTGCCCATACGCTCTTCTAGTCAGCCATTTTGTGGGTAATGTGGTGTCGTCAGATGTATTTTTAGTGTTTTACTTAAGGCGGGAATACGTACTTTGCAATACCGAAATGTTCGGTATTTTGAAATTTGCTCGGTACGGTATTGTCATGATACCGATAACGATCGGTATATACCGAATACCGCCCAGCTCTAGTGAGATCTACACTGACATACACATGTCTACACAGGTGAGATCTACACAGACATACACACACAAGTCTACACAGGTGAGATCGACACAGACATACACACAAGTCTACACAGGTGAGATCGACACAGACACACAGGTTTACACAGACACCCATGCAGACCACCCACACACACAGATACACACATACACACACAGGTCTACAGAGACACACACACATCAGCAATAGTTAATAAGACATGTGTAGCTCAGTCAACATAATTATTATAAACAGTGAGTAATAGGTGTTTAATATATCAGCTTAGTAAAGAAAACTTACTCGATGGATACCCGCCTTGTGGGGGTGGATACCCCCCTTGTGGTGGTGGATAGCCGCCTTGCTGTGGTGGGTATCCACCCTGTGGTGGTGGATAGGAACCAGGGGGTGGTGCTGGAACAAAAATAAAGTTTGTGTATTTTTAAAATCAGTTACTCAACCAGTCTCAGTTAGCAGTGGAATTTATTTTCATTTTTCCACTGGCAAACTCCGAACTTGAAAATAATTTATATTACGACAAACAAAACTTTATATCACCTACGGGGTCCAACATATTTTCACAAACCATAAATCTGTGAAAAATAAATAAATCGCCTTGAAGTCAAACCTGATCTGTACACGATAAAGCTAAAAACTAAATTTCAACTCAATATTTTGAAGTACTAGTATTGTGTAAACAAAGTTAAAAAAACCTATATGTTGGACAGAGGGACAGAAGGATGGAGATAAAACCTACATTCTCCAGCTGGATCGGTAGTGGACTAAAAATATAGTTTTAAAACATTACCACATACTTTATGGCACTCGGTTAAAACTTTTAAGAGATGTACAGAAGGTTTTGATGTATTCGCCAATCTCGAAGGAAACTAGAAATGGGAACTAGAAATAGCCCAATGGGCTCACCGACGGGGTATTGATCCCAGACCAACCATGCATCATGTGAGCATTTTACCACTGGGCTACGTCCAACCCCCAGCATGGGATATAAGGACAGTTTTTGATGGTGTGTGAAAAATGAAAGACCTCCGACAGATCTTTCAGACAATTATGGAATTAAAACATAACACATTGATAAACTAAAAATCAGATGATATAACACAATGATAAAATAAATACCAGATGATATAATACAACGATAAACTAAATACCAGATGATATAATACAACAATAAACTAAATACCAGTAGATGATATAATACTACAAAATTCGGTTTCTTGAAAAATTACCTGTCAGTATCTGGTAATTTTTAGAAGTTTTCATTTCATCTGCAAGATCCATGCATTTTTATATAGATTACAACTAATATTGTGAGTGAATTATGGAAATACACGGTGAAAGGGCTTCAGGCCAGCTCATTTTACACAAATATCTCTATCTACCTGAACTTGAGGATTTGTCCCCACCCCTGTCTCATATTACAGGTGTAGTTACCGTCAGATACCAATCACACAAACATCACATATTAACCACAAGTTGAATTTGGCAAAGATATTTACTATAGTAATAAATTCAAGAAGAAGATAATTTAATAATTAGCAGTGTCAGAGAGACTTTCTGCTGCATTGTTTAGTTTAGCTTAGCAAATGACAGAGCATCAAATTTTATGGCAACTGTACACAAAAACACAATACTAGTGTACTGTTTGGATTTCAGAAATGTACAGCAACTGTTCCAGCATAAAAAACAGGGGATTTCCCTAAATATAGAGCTTTGATCCTTTGTATGAACAACAAAAGAATCAGTGGCAGATCCTAAATATCCATTTAGTGGGCCACAAATGTTCCCAGTGGGATATCTCGTATTCCTCAACGTAAAATGTTTTAATTAAAATATAACTGTTCCCAACATTTAGGGGGGGGGGGGGCGGCACGAGCACCTGGAGACCCCTTTCATGTAGCTTCACCACTGAGAATAACGTACTGTTTGGATGTAAAAAATATTCCTATGGAAATGTAATACAAAATATATACATACCCTGTCCAGGGACAGTGAAGCCTTGATGGGACTGCTGTCCTGCAGGGTACACTCCTCCATGTGGTGGTGCACCAGCTGGGTAGCCACCAGGAGGTGGGGCATAGCCACCAGGGGGTACAGCGTATCCAGACTGTGGGTAAGAAGTGTTTGGTGGAGCAGGGTAGCCGGCTCCCGGGGGATATGCCATGCCTCCGCCATGTTTCCCATGTTTATCATGTTTACCATGTTTATCATGTTTATCATGTTTATCATATGCTAGGTGAGGGGCTGGAAACCCAGGAACATAACCTTGCTGAAAAATAAGGGTTTTATAATATATAATAGTTAATAAACATGCATTATTTATAAATTATATACTAAATATCTAATTTAAAAGAAGATACAATCAAAACATTTGGTCTGGTAAGCATATTCAACGATATATATAGCACATTATTGCTTAATATCAACAAGTATTTAAGCGTATAGTTAATTAATAAAACGGTCAAATGTGACGGCTATTATATATAACGGGCACAGCCATTTTGTACCATCCCAGTGAATATGCCCTCTGGCAAGCTGGTGGTTACATAATACCTAACGAATTAGTCTTGAACTGAAGAAACAAAACATACCTGATTTTTGCGGATGCATCCCAATATTCTTTAATAATAGTCATCCCAGTAAGCTAGCAACAATTACTAGTATACAGCCCTCGAAATTCGCGACGGCAATCGGCAATGCCATCGCAAAAGCTATCGCAAACTTGATTTGCGGCAGCATTTCATTGCCGTCGCAAATCTGTGGGTGGTGAAAAGTCTGTAGGCATTTCTCTCTCAACTCTGTCCAATTACAGATCCCAGAAAAAAACTTAAATTTATTATCGTGTGTAGCTCAGTTTCCTCAATAAATATTAATTGGTTTATTCCAGTATATTAATTGGTTTATTCCAGTATAGAAGCTTTCGAAAGTAAAGTTGAGATGTTATATTTTTGCATATTATTACAACAGTATATCATATATTAAGAATTTTGACAGCATTAATCATTTCTTTAAAATTGCCACCGTAGTGCCGTTGCAAAATTTATTTGCGACGGCACTTAACTGCCGTTGCAAACTTGTCTGAATTTCAAGGGCTGAGTATATATAATATTTACTACAAAATAAACAAAGTGTTGAAATAAGTGTATTATGATTTAAATTAACCCACGTACATAAATAATATTCGGAGTGTTTTCTTAGTTAATTGGTTGTTTCTTTTCGTGGCCTGTACCTGTAGTTCTTGATTGGCAGATGTATATTTAGACGCTCTCCAGACACTGTGTCTAGACACACTAAAAAGACGGGTCTCTTTTATTAAGATCACAGGGTATTGTGTGATAACCTCAAAGTATAATGGACTTTACCAGCCGTCCCCCTTTATTACTGTAATTAATTTTGTAAAACCTTTGATTAAGTAGACTTTCCCATCTAAAATTAAAAAAAGACCAATTACGTAGTCCCAAAGAAAAGAAAATCATCACTTGCGTATCGTGAGTTGTCGTTTTTGCTCAAACGTATCCTACCAATAGGCCTAATAATATGCATTTTTTCTTTAAATTTTTTAAAAGAAAAAAATACTATAACTCCATTTCATTATACTGATGCAAATTGAAATATATTTAGTTACTAGTAAATAGTTTATTATATTTATGTTGTTTTACAAGTCAGGTTGATGAAAGTGATGTGCCTTGTCATAAATTAGAGCGTTTGTTTACAATGTGCACAATAGAGAAAGTTTGACGGAGCTGACATCACTTCACCCCAAACTAAACCACTGGACATAAAAAAAACGAAACAAAATGGCTGCCCCCAGTTAGCAGGAATAATCATGGGTTTTTTTATTCATTTTAAAATTACGCATTTTTCATTTTAAGTGTCAGTATGAGTTGGTGGTCCGGGTATGTATCTTTCCAATACATAAGTCTCTTGTTGGAATTTACTCTACCTTTAAATAGTTAAAAAATAACAAAATACAACTTAGGACATCATGAAGATACCAAAATCAATAGGCTCTAGTGGTGGTGTTAAAAAACAAACACGTTCATTAGGAAACCATTTTGGAAATAATTAGGATGCTAAGCATCTAATGTTTAAAATATATTTAATTCTTGATCAGGAAATAATAGTGTTCATTAAGTACTGCAACAAGATACATTTCTTAATCTCTATATATTTTTAAAATAAATACTTACAGGTCCAACACATCCTCGGTAATAGTGTCCCTAGAACAATAAAAAAAACTCCAGTTATAATAAGAATACACTTATATATGTAAATTTTAATTATTTTCAATAATTGATAATATATATACTGTAGATCCTGAAATTAATGCGATCATAATATTAATGCGAAAAATGCGAGGCCATGCTATTCGTATTAATAATATGACACATTTATTTCTATGTTTTGTCTGTATTAAAACAATAAAAATTTAAAATACCGATACATTTAATAAAACAAAACAAACAACATTTAAAATACCAATACTTTTATATAACACAACACAAAAGGAGCACAAATCATCATAGGTGCAACAGTTTAATTACACAGATTATGTAACGGAGCCCGTCGATCTCGTCCTAAACAAAAATATACACACAACTGGAGTGGTTCAAGATTGTCTACTTGTCTAATAGACCAGCAAGCTGCCAGCCACGTTTAATGATTGCTGTGTCTTTGGCTACCTTGTCAAAAGTCGACACGATCCATCGCGCATGAATAGGTTTCAACACGCTAATTCTGAGATCGACCGTTTCTTTGTTTTTCTTCTTCATTTTCTTAATTCATTTTGCAGACACTTAATTTTGCACTAGAATTTTTTATTTATTTATTTTTCAAAGCATTGTGATGAAAAAAAGTTATTTCAAAGGGAGGCCACTCGCATTAATTTCATGTCGCATTAATGTCTGACTACAGTGACTCGCATTAATTTAGGGACGCATTAATTTCAGGATCTACAGTATATTAGTTTTTGAAAAGAAGTTTTATGTAAAATGACTTAAAAGTTTATACATATTGTAGGCATCAAGGTTAATGTTTTAGATAAAATGAGTTATTAAAACATTTAGAACATTTTAAATACCGTATTCATGAAAATTCTTGAACATTCATGTACTTGCAGAATCCTTTAAATTTAAGTGTGTACTTAAAACAATTTTTAACCATAATCTGTATATTTAAAGAATACATTGTATCATATGTGCACATAAAGATTATTTTTAAATACAAAAGAATAAAAATAGATTGTGTATATTCAACTTACAGACTTCTTGGCTTTTTTCTTCAACTTCTTGAGACGTTTCTTCTCTTTCTTGGGAAGGTGTTTCCACTCGTAATCTGACGAGTCAGAACTTGAACTAGAGCTCTTCCCCATTATCTGATGTCAGCTACTAGATGAAAATATTAACAATGTATCAACAAAATATCCAAAAAGAATATACTGATGGCCAAAGTTATAAATACTGTTCTTATTAAATATAGATGCATGTTTATGTAAATGTATGTAGAACTGTAAGACAAAAACAGGTTCTTAAAAGAATTGTAATTTTCATTACCAAAACAAACAGATTAGCACATAGTAGGGTGGGGGTACGTAGTTGTTTTCTACCAGTACCAGGAATTATTTGGTTGCAATTTTTTACAGGCATATTGCTGAAGGTATAAACTTTATGTTTCAAAGTAAAAATTAATAAATATTAATTGTAACTTTGATGTAGCATCTTTAATGTAACCATGTATCATTGTTATGTAGTGTACATTCACCGAAATGCCACAATCTTCTGTAGTCAAGACATCATGAAATCAGGATTACACACAATTTACAGCACATGAAGAGTAGGATCTCCATGCCTAGGCTACTCAAGTACTCGGGCACGAGCTGAGTCTAGCGAGACTTGGGTCCATTTTCATTGAATAAAACAAATGTATGTCATTTTGCAATAAAATGGCATGATTTTGCATCCATGTTCAGCATTGGCATAAAGATAATTCATACATATATATATAATGCTAGTTTACTTTATTGCTTAGTCTCATTGTCATCTAGTGTAAGTGTCAGGTACTCGGGGTCTGACCTAAAAAAACAAGAAGTTTGTTTTGTTTAACGACTCCACTAGAGCACATTGATTAATTAATCATCAGCTATTGGATGTCAAACATTTGGTAATTCTGACTCACAGTCATCAGAGGAAACCAGCTTCATGTTTTCTAATGCAGCAAGCAAGGCACAATATTTTACACAAATCGCTAACATCGTGACCTGTAGACGTTCAGAAATTAAAACTGGCAAACTTCACGATTACAGTTCTAAGTTTATTTGTGCAGTCATACTACTAGTATTCCGACCCATGTTGCCAACGGTATATTGCAACGGTTTTAACTTGCGACCAATCTAAACTAAATGCTCAGTATAGAATCAAGCCAAATGTTTTAAAGAAATGTGCACGGATCGCTGGGGAATATAAAGGAATATATGTAGACATAATATTGGATTGTCTATAAGCTAGCTAGTTTACCTAAACAAGAATTCAAAAATGTCACAAAATCTGAAAAATACTAACATTGTATAATAGCTTTAAAAAACTAATATTGTTTATGTTATTATAAGATTTATTTTTATTAATATAATCATGCACCAGTGAGTGTTGTGTGTTATTCTCCAGAGGAACCAGGGAATGGGCATTTTCCCTCCAAATGTATCTATTATGTTTTAGTACCAGGACTGACATTTAGTCCTTTTACAATAATCTTAACTTGGCAAGTTAACAGAGGTTCTAGAATACAGTGGCCCGATTCCTGACGACAGTGGTTTTTAGATTCGGGCAAATAAAAATTACTTTTTGCGATCCCGATGGCAAGTGGTAATAATAATAATAATAATAAATACTGGTATATAAATATATAACATTATGATCAAGTCACTTCTTTTGCTTTGTAATCATTAAAGGAACATTTTATGTTTTCTTTTGTATTTTGGTTCAGCTTTATGTTTGAGCTAAACATTATGTATTTTTAAAAATATAATTTCAACGTAACTGAGTTTGACCTCATGTTCTGAAGTTGCAGACACATCCTCAAAATTCAAAGCGAACCAAGAAAAAAAATTTCTTTCAAATTACTAGTTATTCTTGTCATTCAACTGACTGAATTAAATGTCAGTCTGAGATCGATCCCCGTCGGCGGGCTCATTGGACAATTTCTCATCCCAGCCAATGTACCACAACTGGTATATCAAAGTTTGTGGTATGTGTTATCCTCTCTGTGAGCATATGCCGATATGGTGCATATAAAAATATCCCTTGTTACTAGTGGAAAACAATTTGACATCCATCAGCCGATGATTAATAATCAATGTGCTGTAATGCCTAGTAGTGGTAAGTGTAATAAAACAAAAACTTTATGGCCTGCACCTCCCCAACCCCATCTCTTAAACTTATAATTAATATAAAAAATTTATCTTAATAGTGAAGGTTCCCTTTTTAAACATGTTATTGATCACCTCTCTAGAAAAATCTTACATCCACACCTGGGATTATGGTTATAATTAGAATCAGGTTAAGGTTCGGTTCAGAGTTATATAAATTTTACTAAAAGCCTAAACTTCTAAAGGTAAAAAAAAAATGTTATGATTTGCTTAACCCAAAAGACTTGTTTTAAAAGTTGGCATGGGCATGGGGTGTTGAAGGTGGGGGTGGGAATAAAGATGAACTGACGAACCTTTTTGGTGTAACGGTATTTGCCTCAAAATTTCGTAACATCTACCAACACTACCTGTTCAAGGAATGTGAGTCATAATATGCCGGCCTACGCGATAAGCTTTTTGTATCGACAAGTCCTAGATAAGTTCTAGATTAATCCCAGATATTTATGCACCAATCTATTTTGACCCATACAACATATGTATTATTGTGTGATTTAATTGTTTTACTAATAATTTATTGTTTAAAGTGTTTTGCTGTTGATCTTTAATAACATATAATAGAAATTTTGGTTTGTATAAATAGCATTCATTAACCAATGTCTGCGGTCAAAACCGCTAGGGATGACATGGTCCCGGTGCAGAAACATGATTCAACCGTTCGGGGTTTTTTCCGTTGTAAATTAACAAGGGAGATAACACAAACCGGAAATACCTATAAAGCAAATGGTGGTTTCCACGTAAGTGTTTTGCAACTGGGAAATAAAAACATCGCGTTGACACATGCTTTCAAATCCGGTTGTTGAGTATTACAAACAAAAGTACCAATTATGGTGAAAATCCTTAGTAACGGTGATATTGTACCTGATGACGATCCTAGGGCGACTCGGTCAGCTTCAAAACGAAAAGAAGGTGGAAACTCTCAACCAAGACAGGTAGCTTATCCAACTCCCCAACATGATAAATAATAAAATAAATAAAATTCAGAAAATAACACAAAGTTTTAAAATTAAAATAAAATAAAACAGAAATATCACTCGACCCTATATGTTCCTAAAACAAACTAAACCCTAACCGCTCTTAAAATAAAACACAAAAGAACGCAAAGTTCCTAAAATAAAATAAAACACAAAATCACTCGACCACTGCCGACCCT
>JAECMU010067556.1:0-11001 GCA_016106625.1 Dracogyra subfuscus
CAGCCTTGGCGTTTAGACCAGATTTAGTTATGAATATTTCTCAGTTAACAGGTTGCACTGTTTCCCCATTCATTTGACTGATTGCTGGAAATGCTCAGTTTGCCCACACATGTCAGACTTCCGTATCTAGGATGTACTGTGTTGCTCCTAGAGAGTCCCTGTGGTCAAGTCTATTGTATATACTGATGAGACAGTTGACTACTGGCTGGCTGAAGCCTCTCTGTAAATGACAGCGCCATTAGCTATGGTAATTGTTTTGCCATCGGTTGAATTGGTCCCTGTTCACTGTTTGTTTGTTCCGTCAGTCTCCGCAATTTTCCCTTTATGCAACAAGCAGCGACGCGTTTGTACTTACTTACAAAGCGGACACGCACATTCTGTGAACATCCAGCTGACTTAGTGCAAATACGTTTATTTACACAGGGGCGGGACGTAGCTCAGTGGTACTGCGTGGTCGGTCTGGGATCGATCACCGTTAGTGGGCCCATTGGGCTATTTCTCGTCACAGCCAGTACACCACGACTGGTATATCAAAGGCCGTGGTATGTTCTATCCTGTCTGTGGCATGGTGCATATAAAAGATCCCTTGTTGCCAATCGGAAAGAGTAACCTAGGAAGTGACGACAGCGAGTTTCCTCTCTTCATATAAGTGTGGTCCTTAACCATATGTTTGACGCCATATAACCGTAAATAAAATGTGTTGATATCGTCGTTAAATAAAACATTTCTTTCTTTATTTGTTTAAAATTTTATTTAGACACTGAACATTTCTTTGACAGCTCGCTGTTCTAAGTCATAGTTATAGCATGGTTTTGATGAGTTAATTGTATTTAGACGGTTGCACGAAGCGAAGTCGTTTGTCTAAGCATATAAATTACAGTTAACGAATCAAAACCATGCTCTACCGACCTTTTCGTCACTAACCACTTACAATTAACCCACTGTCCTGGACAACTGATGTGTGTGCCCAGGACAACATGGCTGAACCTAATTGTACATAAGCACGAACATAATTATAAACTACGCTATAACTGTTTTGTACCATGACCGTAACTCAGTGGTAAAGCGCTCGCTTGATGCGCGGTCGGTCTGGCATTGATCCCCTACGGTGGGGACATTGCGTTATTTCTCGATCAAGCCAGTGCACAGCGACTGGCATATCAAATACCGTGGTATGTGCTATCCTGCCTGTGGGATGGTGCACTTAATAGATCCCTTGCTAGTAATGGAAAACTGTAGCGGGTTTCCTCTCTAAGAAAACAATTACGTCACAATTATCAAAT
Source organism: Dracogyra subfuscus (assembly GCA_016106625.1). NCBI lineage: Eukaryota > Metazoa > Mollusca > Gastropoda > Neomphalida > Peltospiridae > Dracogyra > Dracogyra subfuscus. Next base: position 1,284 of record JAECMU010067556.1, read on the forward strand.
TTGAATTAAATGATGATTAATAAATCAATGTGCTCTAGTGGTGTTGCTAAAAAAAAAAAAAAAATCGATCATCAAGTCACGCATCTCAATCAATCAAACATTTGACTCATGCTTACATCGAATGAAGGTTCAAGCACGACTGGCTTGGACACATCCTCCGAGATTCCCTGAAGTCACGTGTCTCAAATTAACAAATGACATTTCATTTCATTTCAACTTATGTTTGTGCTTATATCCAACTAAGATTAAAGCACGCTGTCCTGGGAACACACGTCAGCTATCTGCGCTGTCTGTCCAGGACAGTGAGTTAGCTGTTAGTTGGTTTGTGGTTAGTGAGAGAAAAGAAGGTGTAGTGGTCTTACACCTACCCACTGAGCTCTTAAGAACTCGCTCTGGGTTGGAGGCGGTACCGGGCTGCGAACTCTGTACCTACCAGCTTGTAGTCCGATGGCTTAACCACTGCACCACATAGGCCGGTAACAAGTGAATTTCACGTACATGCGCAGTGATATCGCCGTGAAATAGCGCCTCTTCACGAATTAGATTGTTTCTAATATGGAACATGGATGCGTGTAACACTGAAAAGTCTGCAATTGAAATTGAATTTCGTTCGATTTGCACTTTTTGGATATTAATGGTGATGAAAGGCAGAACCCGATTGTCACTTAGAAAGCAATTATTATGCTCCAGAGTAGTGAAAAAATTACAGTGTAGAAATATCGGCCGAAATAATAATGGTAATAATAAATTCATGGATGGTGATATTTGAACATGCAGTCTCATTGATGGACACATAAATTGTTATGATAAATATGTTTAGACGTAAGCTAATATTTAGTACCTTTTAATCTTAACAATCCGACACAGCTGTAATTTTTCTATTTCTCGATCCAGCCAGTGCATCAAAGAAAGAAAGAAAGAAAGAAAGAAATGATTTATTTAACGACGCACTCAACACATTTTATGTACGGTTATATGGCGTCAGACATATGGTTAAGGACCACACAGATTTTGAGAGGAAACCCGCTGTCGCCACTTCATGGGCTACTCTTTCCGATTAGCATCAAGGGATCTTTTATTTGCGCTTCCCACAGGCAGGATAGCACAAACCATGGCCTTTGTTGAACCAGTTATGGATCACTGGTCGGTGCAAGTGGGTAACACCTACCCAGTGAGCCTTGCGGAGTACTCACTCGGGGTTTATAGCATTTGTAAGAATTTGTTTTGTTCTGTTGCTTTTTTTGTACTTGGAAATCTCTAATGTTTAGTTAAAACGTTCCAGATTCACCTAGCTATGGTACAACTTAACTGGGGATATCATACCATAGTTATACCTTTGTAATCGTGCTTGCTTTTGTGGCCACGCCTGCCATACAGTGACATCCCAAAGTGGTATCACAGCTGTAACATCGACGTCGACGTCGAAGGAAAAAAACCCAACCCTGACACAGTACACTATGCAGAATAAAGGTCTCCACTAACAATTCTGCACTCAATGTATATACTAGCGGAAAAAAGTTCCTGTGCATAATAAAAAGTTGAATAAAATAATAATCGCAAGTTGTAAAATAATAATATGTTCAGGAGACATGTGCCCAGCCATTATGTTCAAAGCTTTATCCTCGCACGTGTTGTTCGTGTGCCGCACGTGCAAGACTCGTAACCAGATTTGCTGATCACGTGGTACAGGTGCACATGTCCTTGTTAATTTTGTAACGGAAAACGGTAGAGGCCTAAACAACTGTCTAGAAAAAACAACTCGGATTAATTTTAAACGGTTTTCACGGGATGCTCGAAACTGGAATGGCGCATAACGAGGTCGCAAGACGTTTTGGCGTGTATCGAAAAACGAAACAGAATTTGTGGCGACATTACCAACAGCAAAGCAACACCGGAGACAGACCACGTTCATGTCGCCCGCGTGTGATGTCACAAGCACAGGACAACCATATTTGGGTAACACATCTTCTGAATCGATTTCGGGCGGCAACTTTGACAGCCAGAACCATCCCTGGGTTGAGAGCAATCAGTGCCAGGACAGTTCGCAACCGTTTATTGGAGCACAGCATTACGTCCTATTCTGCTACGACATCACCGAAATGAGCGTCTAGCATGGAGTAGACGGCACTTATGATTCACCCGTCGCGAATGGTCAGGTGTGCTATTCACCGATGAGTCCATATTCCATTTGGACAGTAGTGATGGTCGAAATCGAGTCTACAGACGTCTTAACGAACGCTACGCTTACGCTTGCGTTGTGCAGCGTGCATGTTTCGGCGGCGGGAGCGTCATGGTGTGGGTTGGCATCACATCACACGGGAGGACGCAGCTGGTGATTGTGGCTGGAAATATGACTGCCGTACGCTACAGAGATGAGATCATAAGACCGCATGTGCCTCCGTTCCTTCAAGGTCAACGTGGCGCCGTCATGTTGCAGCAAGACAACGCCAACCCTCACGTCGCACGTGTAGTGACCGACTTCCTGAGACAGCAGAATGTCAACACACTGCCTTGGCCCGCTGTTTCGCCTGACCTGTCGCCCATTGAGTACGAATGGGACGAAATGGAGAGACGCCTACGTCTCCTGCCAAACCAGCATTTGACCTTGAACCAACTGGGTCATGTCCCTGTTCATGTCTGGAACAACATCCCACAAGGGTTTCTGAACCATCTGGTGTCATCAATGAGACGTCGTTGCCAGGCCTATGTGTACGCACACGGTGGCCATATACGGTATTGACATTGTGAACTCACTTTGCCACCGCTCTTTATGACCCAGAGATTGGTAACAACAATGCCAGACGTTTTTTCTTCTCGATTTGGTATTGTGCGTAAATGGTAAATAAATAATGTGTGAAATAATTGTGTTGATTTAATTACAAATAAGAAAATCACACCACTTTTAGTAATGCACAGGAACTTTTTTCGCTAGTATATTTTGCCGTGCTGTGGTGTCGTTGAACATCCATTCGTTCATTAATCTATTCCCGTTTCAGAAAAGTAGCTGAAATGTGCCTTTTCATTTATTTATTTATTATTATTATTTTATTTTATTATTATTATTATTATTATTATTATTTTTTTATTTATTTATTTATTTATTTTTTTTTTGGGGGGGGGGGGAGAGAATCGTTACTTATATTAGCCTAGTTGTAATGTGCTCGCCTGATGCGGGGTCGACTTAGTACTGACTCCGATCGGAGACCCATTGGCCTAGTTTTCGTTCCAGCCAGTGCACCACAACAGGTAAATCAAAGGTCATGGTATGTGCTATCCTGTCTGTGGGATGGTGCATATAATGGGTTCCTTCCTACTAAAGAAAAAATGTAGTTGTTTAACGGTACCACGGCTATTGGATGTCAGACATTTTCTTGTAGTCATCAGAGATAGCCCGCTACATTTTTTCATTAGTAGCAAAAGATATTTTGCATGCACATACCACGGCCTTTGACCACTTGTAGTGCACTGGTTGGAACGAGAAAAACCCAATCAGTTTAATGGATCCATCGAGGTGATTCGATCCTGTGACGCAAGAACCTCAAACTAGCGCTCAACCAACAGATATAAATCGCCCCCTTCCCAGGTATTGAAGAATTTCCGGAGTGCGATGTTTAGCACTCCTGGGGTTTTCAAAAACGAAGGTCTGATCCATTCCCACTTAAGAAATGATGCTTAAATGCGCTTCTTCTTTGTTCCTGTTCTTTCGTTCTGTCTTTGTTTCCTTTTTTCTTTATTCTTTGTTTCTGTTGGAGTGGAATGTAGCCCAGTGGCAAAGTGTTCGCTTATTCCTGGTATATCAAAGGTTGTGGTATATGTTGTCCTGTCTCTTGTATGACGCATATAAGAGATCCCTTGCTACCAATGGAAAAATGTGGAAGGTGTAAGACTATATGTCAAAATTACCAAATATTAAAAGTGTTATTATTATTATTGTGCTCTTGTTCTTATTTACGTACCCCTTACTAGCTTTGGCTAGGTTTTATTTTACACCACTAGAGCACATTTATTTATTAATCATCGGCTACTGGATGTAAAACATTTGTTAATTATGATCCGTAATCAGTGGAAACCCGCTACATTTTCCCATTAGCAGCAAGGGGTCTTTTATATGCACTTTTCCATAGGCAGGAAACACATACTACTGTGATGCACTTATTGGAACGAGAAAAAACCCAATCAGTTGAATGGACCCACTGAGGTGATTCGATCCTGCGACGCAAGCACCACAAGCGACAGAGCTAAATCCCCGGTATTGAAGGATGCAATACCCCAAATCAGATTCCACGAATGACGAAGCTAATTTACGTTCCTGCGTTCGAAATTTCCTGCAAATTGTAATCCGGTCAGCGCGTGTTAATTTGTCGTTTCTAAAACAAAAATGATCATGATCCAAGTATTGCTGCTTGCTTTCTCGTAATAATATACTAAGGCTATCTTATGTGTGTCAGGAGACCCGATATTTCACCAGGGGCTGTATTTCAACAGAGCTTTCAATTTGTGATAATGGTTTTCAGTTAATGACTAAATCTCGTGAGTATGGCCTCAGGAAACAATTGTTGTTTTATGTTTGCCGGTAAACACTTGGGTGTTTACTGATCACTTTATGATCGTTGCGGAAAAAGAACAATTTATTAGTCATTAGCCTTCTCTTTTTTTTCTTCTTTTTTTTGCGCATTTGTTTTACTTTTCTTTTCTCATTTGGTTCCTTTTTGTACCAAACGGTACTGTGCGTTTTGTTTATACAGAAACTAATATTCTCAATAAGAAAAAAATCTTACTACATTATATTATTCTTCGAAACGTTTTGTCATGCTAGCATCAGACTTTAAACTGTCTCGAAGGTTTTACGACTTATGACGAGATTAACAACTAATCGGTTGGCGATCATCGGCGATCATGTTGCTGGGTTTTTCTCTGTATTATGATATCAACCATGATTACATGTGGCATATAGTCATACATGCAAAGAACACACGCACACACACACGCGCGCTCGCGCGCACGCATGCGCGCGCACACACACGCACATACACATTCAAAATGAGATAAACCATCTACTGATTTCTACATACTAGTATATGAAGATTATTCGGTTATTGCATTTCACGCAGTAGAGAAGGGTTTTTTAATTGTCCTAATTTTCATATTTTGAGCCCTGTCTTCAGTTCCCTAGGGGTTCAGAATTACCAAATTTCTTACTCCATATTCCAAGACTCGCCTTTCTGGGAGAAGAGAATATATATATATATTCTCTTCTCCCAGAAAGGCGAGTCTTGTGCGCCGTCCCTAATTTATTCACCATTTACTTATATTTATTTCATTCGGTTTTAGAAAAAATAAAAACAAAAATTAATTGGTGTAATTTTCTCTGTTGTGCTGTCACGCCCTTAAGGCCCCACAGGGAGGCTAAATAACCAGATTCATAAAATTCTTTTCCATGTGCCAAGGGAATTTACCACACAATACGGTTGAAATTTGTCAAACAGTCTTGGAGAAGAATTCAAGGAAATTACAGTTTATGTGCATTTCTCTACATATCTATATAACAGTAAACATCATCCCTTCTTCGAGAAACCGACATTAAAGACATTCACAAATTCGATAAGACTGACATTTACATTTACATGTATAAACACTATTCACTTATATAATTTCTTGAAGTAGAGAAGAAGCTTTTTAAAATCAACTTAATGTTTCCTTCTTGAGCCCTGCCCATCAGGCCCCTTGGGGATCAAAATGACCAAATTTCCAAATTTGTTTCTCCAATTGCCAAGGTAACATCCCACAACAGTTGGTTGGAATTGGTCAAGCAATTTAAACTTCTTCTTTTTCTTCTTCTTCTTCTTCTTCTTCTTCTTCTTATTATTATTATTATTATTATCATTATTATTATTATTATTATTACTCCATGAAGATAATATGACAATGTCAGAGTTTAATGTTTATAGGCTGTTTGTTCATTCCAAACATTTTGTATAACACACGCTTATGAAATAATAATCTAAAGATAACAGTCATAATAATATATGGTAGCTGGCTACACTTGACGGGCAAAGTGCCACAATAAGTTGTTACTTATATTAGCCTAGTTGTAATAGTCGGGTCAATATACGGTTTGACCCCAAACAAATTTATACAAAAGGTTTTTTGGTTTTAATGTTATCCATGGGTCATCAGTTATTGCAGAAAAAAGTATCCCAAAATCTGACCCCGGGAACATGGTTAATTTGCATAATTTCAAGATGGCGACCCTTTCAAATTTGAATGTACTACAAACTTTTTACTGGTTCAATTTAGACCATCTAAATGCATTACCAGCAGATAGAGACATGATACCAAACGAACAAACAAAACTAAAAAGTATATCTAAATTGTTTTGTGACGTCATAGTTACGTCAAATTGACGTCACGTGACATTATAGGTGAGATTTGTTGCAAGTAATGCCCTAAAACATAAAACAGACCACTATTTGAAATATTTCTGAGCATGAACTATGTTATATACACTAGTTTACAATATCCTGAATAATGAAGTGATAGGTTTGTGCACATTTGGTAATCACTGTAGACAGAATTAAAAATAAAATTTTGCCACATACCAATATTAAATTTGTTGTGGTTTGGCATTGTGAAGCGGCAATAGCAGCTTGGACTATCTGACAGTCAGCATTTCCTTCAGTGTATATAACATTGTAACCCTTCTCCCTTAATTTCTCACTAATTAATTGATTAGCTTTTGCTTGTGATGTCCATTTGACAAGAAGTCTTCTTTTTTCCCACTAAACACTGTTTCAGGTGTGACACTCACTTTTGAGTGATGTTTCTCCTGTCGTCTTGCATGTGTGTTGTCCTTTAATGATGGTGTTTCAAGATAGCCATTGAATACGACAGTTGCCTTGCCATATTGTCGTACAGTGAAGTCCACATAGGCATCTGCTATAACACAATATCACAATATGTGCTGCCTTTTGTCCACTGAACACGGTGAATCAGTGAACCATCATCCAGCACATAGTTCTCAGTTGTTGGTACTTTGTTGGTGACAGCCTCGTCTGACAGGCTACAGGCATGGTCATCTATTGCTTTGGCAAGCTGTGCTTTATCGGTTTCTTGAATATGTTGCTTGCCTCAGAAAGCGCTGGCAGAAATGGACTTAGCTCATATTCAAGAACCTCATCCATGGAAATGTGTCCTCCCCTGGATATGACCAATAGCCTCTAGAAAAGTAATGCAGGATCGTAGTTCCCTCAGTGGTAACTTGGAAAGCAGATGCGTCCCCTAGTGTCCTTGCTTTATATTTTCCTTTACATGTGTAAGTAAAAACTGGCTGCCCCATCATTTTTTCAATGATAGCGGGCAGCGTGGCCCAGTGGTACAGTGCCCGCCTGATGCGCGGTCGGTCTAGGATCGATCCCCGTCAGCTGACCACTGGGGTTTTTTCTCGACATAACCATATGTCCGACGCCGATATAACCGTAATTAAAATGTGTTGAGTGCGTCGTTAAACAAACCAAAAAAAAAAAAAAAAATTCAATGATCTGCTTTCCTATTGCTACATAACCATCAACGTTAACATTATCCTGAACAGCAACTCCAGTTACTACATTTCTCAAGTTAGGATCCAATTGTTTCTCTGATTTTGGCCAGGTCCACTTGATCCCTTTTCAGCCTAGCTTCAGTCCCTTCCTTGTGCTGTTCGGTTGTTGTAAATACACGTTTATTGAAATCCTGCATGGCAACGTTGTATTCAGGGCAGACTGGAGATGATATTGTCCACAGGGTACGCTGCTCCTCGGTCTACGAAACCCATAGTTTACGTGTCCTGGATCGCTCAGACAACTCAAGTTTTCTCTTTTTAATGGCTTTTTTAAGTTCACTGTGTCAGATCCATCGATAGTGCGTGCATCTAATCTGCCATCCCCTGCCAACAATGAGTTAAATATCTCTTCACAGGATTTACCAGAATTAGAAAAACTCTGGTCACCATCCATCAGTTCATTGATCAACATTCCATTGAGGCATTTTTCAACCAAAAGATGTCCTCGGAATGCCCTTTGCACTGCCTTCGCGAACACCTGATATCATCACCATTTTCATGGTGATTCATGAGTGCATGCCATCACAGTCCTATGTATTCCATTGGTCTCTGTGCGGGTGTGTATTTGCGGACTGGGAGGTGCAGGAAGGACGAAATGTACACTGCCGTATCTCCTTGGAAGGTGCAGGAAGGATGAAGTGTACGCTGCCGGTCCCCGTTAGCAAGTCACCCCATAGTGGATCATGGAAACTATCACGACCTTGTATAGAGCGTCCTCTGGACTCTGCCTTGTGCAGGGATACGATTTTGACTGCGCCATGGTTTTGTCGTTTAGATTTCCACTCATCGTGTGCTTACTGCATTCTCCTCATAGGCAACCTCAGGACTATCCGTAAGTCTAGAACCCAATCTAGTTTACCGATGGCACCAAGAACATTCATCAATGTATGAAGACTACCCAATAACAAGATGATGCCTTTCAAATAGCTGTCCTTTGATGCATTGTAGATAATCTCTGATGCCTTCCAAAATAAAGGTTGGTCAAATGTAATGATTGGTAAAATTTTGTGTCTGTCTGCAAGATTACAAATGTAGGTAAGGGTAGAGGGGATGCATGTTGTGTCACTGAGATACATATCGATCATTGGTAGAAAAGTGATGGTTGATTTCCCAGGGTACTCACATTTACTATACACAATGTGCATCATTCCCTGCCAGTTGGGAGTTTCCTGGTGAAAGACGAATAAAAGCTCCCATAGAATGTCAACTGGTGGTGAGGAGCAGTGAAATTCTGGGAGTGTCTCAAACGTAACATGGCAGCGGGCGTACGTGGACAAATTATAGTCAATAATGTCAACTCGTGATATTTCATTTAAGTTCAAAGCAGAAACGTTCTTCCTTGGAACTACACGGGTTATCTGTTTTCCTGGTGTTGCTGCTGCTATCATGCCCATACCATGAAACGTTCCTTTACCGTCTAGATTCAAAATGTTGTGGTTAACATTGTCTGCTCCAAATAACACCATATCGAGTAGTCCTCCAACTAATACTTTAGGGGCAACGACACTAGCAGGATTTTGCTGAAATCTCATAGGAGGAGCTAAAGCCCATCACAGACAAGGGTTTTAACAAGAAACTTGGACTTGTAGAGATGATGTACTTGAGAAGCAAGTCCAATTTGAAGCGGTACAATCACAGCCCTTGGTCTTGGTGGACTGACCAATAGCTGCAACTTTTTTCTAGTTAACCCAGTTAAAAAGGTATTACACTATGTGCAAAGAAAGAAATGTTTTATTTAATGATGCACTCAACACATTTTATTTACAGTTAATAGGCGTCAGACATATGGTTAAGGACCACACAGATTTTAAGAGGAAACCCGCTGTCGCCACTTCATGGGCTACTCTTTCCGATTGGCAGCAAGGGATCTTTCATGTGCACTTCCCATAGGCAGGATAGCACAAACCATGGCCTTTGGCGAATCAGTTATGGATCACTGGTCGGTGCAAGTTGTTTACACCTACTCATTGAGCCTTGCGGAGCACTCGCTCAGAGTTTGGAGTCGGTATCTGGATTAAAAAGCCCATGACTCGACTGGGATCCGAACCCAGTACCTATCAGCCTGTTGACCGATGGCCTAACCACGTAAACTATGTGCATTGCCATAAATAACTCACCTGT
>JAECMU010067572.1:0-14102 GCA_016106625.1 Dracogyra subfuscus
ATATTTATCAATTAAAACTAAAATAAGCCCTAAATCCACAGAGGTCGGGGGATGACATAGGCTACAACTGGAAGAAGGGAGCTACATATAAATTTTATTTTAAACTGGGTTAAGTAACGATTTAATTATGTTTAGTCTGATAGCAGGAACCCACTGCAGCCCCGTCCCCTCCCCTCTTCCGACGCCTGTGAAATATATGCAAAATGTAGTTTCTGTACTCGGCGCTGCAACTAAAGAAAACGAAACCGTTACATCTTATTTTTAGACAACGACCTGTGACTTTTCTTTAATGACAAAATAGAAACAAAACAAAAACAATTACTATTTAAGGGTCGTTAATCTCAACTTAAACTACTACCAGCACGTTTGTTCGTGTGATGGCAGAACTACATGAGAAATCCGCCGTCGCGCATTCGCAAAGATGACAGGTGTGACGCGGCTACTTTCATCTATTTTTAGCTGACGTTTCACATTGAAATTTACCAAGTACGATAACTGCAAGCGTGTCCCACCAGACAGGTGAAAGCCGAGTGAATTTAGATCTGTAAATTTAACCTCCGTGCAAAGGTAAGTCAATTTTTTAAACCTTAAATTGCTTAGTCGAGAAGACATTGGCCGTTTCTGAATTGCATATTATACCAAAAAAGTGTATTTGGTTCAATATTTGTATTAATTTCGTCTCCAAATCCGGTTTTCTAAACAAGATTGAAAACATGGCGAAATGCCATACCTGTTTATCAGGTGCGAATGAATAGTCGCTAGCAGATGACAGTTTTTCTTCTTCTTTAGAAGTGGGTTAATGACTGGTGTTCTTATTGGCGGGGGTGCGTTTTCTATAGTGTAGCGGTTAATCTTCCTGTATATGTTTAGCCGCATAGATTTAGCCACGGCCCGGTAAAATAGTTACCTGATTACGTGTATATTTGCCTAATACGATTACCCGTTTGGAAGCTAGTACAGGAATGCCGTTCTGTGTACTATACTACTAACATCATTACAACAACCTTCAAGCAATCCACGGTCACAATTTTTATTAATTAATTAACATTTATTTACTATTTTTAAATTAAAACTAAAAGTTAAAACACATTTATTAGGCCTATAGACTATTATGAGCTGAGTATAGATAAATATATTTATATATATATATATGTTTACAATTCAGTCTCGGAATGAATAAAGATAGTTGAAATAACCTAGTCATTATTTATTAGCCTTAGGCCTACAGGTATCTTAGCACTAGTATGCCTACCATATTGTAAAACTATGTAGTATTGTAATGTATGTATAACATATGCTAGGGTCGGATAACCAACTGCCATAGAAAGTTGTCCATCTCAACAGTTGCGTTATAATTTCCCCAACTCCCTTCAAGTTTTAAGACAGGTACAGTCTAGCATCTGATGTACAACTAATGGGTTCTACGACGAGAATCAAGTTGTAAGAGCGCTCAGACTAGCGACTGACCATAGGTTTTCATGGGAAATGCATTTTCCGTTCGTTATTTGTGATTATGGGAAGCCATCAGAAACAGTTTTTAGGTTCTGTCGTACTCGATGTAATAATCGTGGGAATTTTTTTTTCGGTTCCAAGATTTTATCAACATTTTGGAAGTTGGTAGTCTAACCTAGCAAATGTTGTCCGAACGTTGGCCTGCATTGTCCAAATGTTGTGCCTCTGGCTTGAATTTGTTATGTTGAGAATATTTGTATGGTAATTTGCATTTGTCAGAGCCAATGTGCCTTAGGTCACTACAGGAGCAAGATCTGTAAGGGGTTCGGAAACATGCTATGTTACAGTCATTTGCTACCCATGAGAGTTTTAAAATAAAGATAATTGTATACTCAGGTGGGGGGGGGGGGGTTCAGGGCTATTTAGTGTTGTATATTGTTTTAATGAATCTAAATTTAACCAACAATCTGACTACCACTGCATAATTCTTAATTGTTGCAGATTTTTGAATATTTAATACATTTCAGCCCCACCTGAATCTATATACAGATGATAGCTTACAGTTTGGAATCGTTTAAAATGTGCTTACATGTATGTTATATTCAGCAAAGATTATTTTCCTTTCTAGATTATTCTAGAGTAAACGAAAAGAGAGAGTATTACCTGTTATGTATTCAATACGAATTCTATATCAGTATTCATATTGGGTTGTTATTTTGTACATGTTTGCTATGCATTATGCATACGTATGTATTCATTTTGCTAGTTTGTAAGTTGTACATTGTTGCCGGGTATGTTTATGTGTAGGAATTATTTATTTTTTACTGTCACCTACTATTATGACTGGTGTATACAACAGTCATGGCTCGAAATACAAGTCTGCGAAAGGCAGTCCAATTTTGCAGGTAATAATATACATGAAATTGTAGGTCAATTTTCAAGAAGGTATTATAGTTTGTATGCATACATGCACATATGACTATCTAATCTACTGTTTACTATGTGATTACATCTGTATGTTACGGGTCATATAAACTGGATACAGCCCTTGTGCGTGGTCCCAACTGATGCATCTGCATTTTAGGCATGCATATAGTGGTGTTATGTAGTCCATTGGCTAGAATGATAAACTGCCTGATGGGATCAATTTTAAACTATTAAGTAGTACCATACCACAGACAATATACCACAGGTAGGATAGCACATACCACAGCCTTTGAAATACCAGTCATAATGCACTGGCTACAATGATAAATTGTCTGATGGGGATCGATTATAAACTGTTTAATACCATACCACAAACAGTATACCACAGGCACAGATAGAATAACACATACCGCAACCTTTTATATACTAGTCACAGTGCACTGGATAGAATGAGAAATAGCCCAATGGGGCCACCGATGTGTATCGATCCAAGATCGACTATGCAATATGCTAGTCCCTAAACACTGGGCTGTGTCCCACCTATGTACCAATATAGTGGTATATACATATACATGTATGTTTCTATTGAATTTCTACAACAGTCACATACCGTAACGCACAATAGGTGGTTTGATGACTCTTGACAAAACATCGGGCTTGTCTGTGAATGTGGCTTTATTACTTTAATATACATGGCTTTTAAGGCTTAGAAAAGTATACGCCTGCAGGGGACACAATGGTAACAGTGTTATACCAGTGAATCGGAAAGTGAATTAGCGTTTAGTGCTTATATAATGAAAAAGGAAATCTGGAGACACCCAGGTTTTATTACATAAAAGTACATGTACATGTTGAGCGTACAAAAATCCAATTAAGTGAAGATTATTTTTATAACATAATAATGATTATGACACACACAAATTCTTGTTAAAAGTTCTACTGTTGGAATAAAGAAAGTTGACCTCATTTGATGTTTGGTAATTAAGATTAGAATAAGTGAATGGTTTATTATTTACTGAATACATTGGCTGTTTGGTGTTAAACAGCTAAGTAAGGAATTAATATTAGATTACATATATACAGTATATGAAATTATGTTTGATATCTAATAAGCTATTGATGATCCATAAATCATTATGCTCTAGTGGTGTCATTAAACAAAATAAACTTAAAACTCTTTAACTTTAACATCTTGTCCTGTGCTTATAAAACCTTAAAGTATAGACTTTAATTCTTCTTCTTCAGCTTTTGATTGATTGTGTCAAATCCTTTGTCCTGTAAGGGTCACAAAATGAGTTGTCTGGCGCAGATCGTTTGCAGAGCCCCAAAGCTTTAATAAAGTCCAGATTTTAACATCATGGCAATGCCATTCAATTAGCATTATGTTAAAGTCTATACTTTAAGTTTTATAAGCAAGGGATCCAGATCTATGAATTGAAATTTTTATTTTTTTAAATTCCCAAGGCCTTTGGTTTGGATGTCAGATAAAATCTTTGGAAATAAACCCCCAGGCTGTATACTTATTGAGAGTTGTGCAAGTATGTGTTTCTTGGCTTCTTGTTCTGTAGTAATTGCATGCGAAGAACTGCTTGCTAATCAATACTTGGAACCAATGTGTTAAGTTGTCTTAGCAAGCACATATCTCCGCATTATCTGTCTGGCTTAACCTGTCCATGAAACAAATTCACCAAACACTGCAACGTTACATTTACAATTTCCAGTTGTATGTTTACAAGTATTTTTTACCTTTTCCGTGAAGAAAATTGTGGAAGTTACTACATGACAAAAGAAAGTGATTAAATAGCTTATTTTGAACTGTATGACAGTGTTTGTCAAATGTTTGAGAGAAAGTCACCAGCCCTCACAGAAGCATTAGTTGGCTTGTTTCCTGTGTATAATAGTAATTCGGTTGATATTATTCACTAGGCCAAACCAAAAATTCACTGGACTGGACCAGTGGCTGGTTGATTTCTCAAAGCCTGTATATTATTTTGCAGTGTTCGTTATTATATAACAACTATTATTTGGTAATTCAAATTTTTTATCTATATAGCCTACATGTCAGTGCTTGAGAATGTGTTCGACCAATCGACTAATTCAATCTAACCATTCAGTCAACATCGTATACGTGTAACTCAGGACATCATATTTGGTTTGAGTGTTGTGGTGTATACGATCCTTCGAGTTCAACCCAACAAGATTCTACTTTATCAGTGTTTCTACCAGATTTTTATTTTATTTTTATTTTTATTTTTTTAATGGTTGGGGTTAAGAAAATCATATAGAAATGATGTCATTAATTTTGTCAAAACGTTAACTAAAACAAACAAAAATTGGGTATGGTGCCATACCAGTTTTACCCTCTGGCAGAAAGGAAATGTTTTATTTAACGATGCACTCAACACATTTTCTTGACGGTTATATGGATATTGACATGGTTAAGGACTGCATTGGGCTATTTCTTGCTCCAGCCAGTGAACCACGACTGGTACATCAAATGCTGTGGTATGTCGGTCCTCGAAATTCGCGATGGCAATCTATTGCAAAACAGCATTTCATCGCCGTCGCAAATCTGAAAGTAGTGGAGTCTGGAGTCATTTTTCTCTGAACTCTGTCCAATTACAGATCCCAGTAAAAAGCATTTATAATCTAGTGTGGTCCAATGTTTCATCAATTATGAATTAATATAAATCAGTTTATCCCAGTACAGAAGCATACATATGAGATCTCATGTTTTAGCATATTATTACTACAGTGCATTATAGATGAATAATTTTAACAGCATTAATCTTTTCTTTAAAATTGCCACTGTAGTGCTGTTGCAAAATGTATTTGCGATGTCACTTAACTGCCATAACAAACTTGTACAAATTTCAAGGGCTGTAGGTGAAAGATCCCTTGTTGCTATTCATAAACCATGTCCTTCATTATGCACCCCGTGATGCTGCTGCACCCAGTAAGAGCATGACTTAATTGTTGAGTGGACCCTATGACAGTGGTAGGGGCTGGAATCCAGCTTAGTGGGTTGAATGCTTGTTTGAGGTGCTTGCATCACAGGATTGAACTGCTTCAGTGGATCCATTCTACTGATAGGTTGTTTCTCGTTCAAAAGACTGTGGTCAAAGTGCTTTCCTGTCTGTTGGAAAGTGCATATAAAAGACCCCATGCTACATTAGGAAAATGATAGTGTGTTTCCTCTGATGACAGTGTATCAGAATTAACAAATGTTTGATATCCACTAGCCTGTGATTAATTAATCAATGTTCTCTTGTAGATAGATAGAGTTACCTTTAACATGCCCATATACCTCAATGGTTTCAGGCATGACTGTCCCCGGCACTGTCTCTAGATAGCCAGTGACATGGCTCAGGACAGTTGGTCTATTGTGGTATTGTTAAACAAAACCAACTTTACTTGTGTTGTAAGATCGAACTACCTACTGTTCTCCAGTCTCTTATATCCTATAAACCGGCCTCGGTGGCGTCGTGGTTAGGCCATCGGTCTACAGGCTGGTAGGTACTGGGTTCGGATCCCAGTCAAGGAATGGGATTTTTAATCCAGATACCAACTCCAAACCCTGAATGAGTGCTCCGCAAAGCTCAGTGGGTAGGTGTAAACCACTTGCACTGACCAGTGATCCATAACTGGTTCAACAAAGGCCATTGTTTGTGCTATCCTGCCTATGGGAAGTGCAAATAAAAGATCCCTTGCTGTCAATCGGAAAGAGTAGGCCATGAAGTAGCAACAGCGGTTTTCCTCTCAAAGTCTGTGTGGTCCTTAACCATATGTCTGATGCCATACAACCGTAAATAAAAATGTGTTGAGTGTGTTGTTAAATAAAGCATTTCTTTCTTTCTTATATCCTACAAAGGTAAAGAACACCCTGTTATTGAAATCCTGTCCCGTTGTGCACTGAACATTATGTCAACGTAGGAAATCAAATTTAAACAGCAAGAAGAAATCAGACCAAATTAGATCAAGATGTTTACCTTTTAACACTGATCATTTATGTAGCAAACAAATTTGATTTAAACAGAAGAAATCAGACAAACTATAGATCAAGACATTTTTATCTTTTTGAACTAAACATTTATGTCTGAAAACCAAACAGATTTAAGCAGAAGAAATCAGATGAACTAGGTCAGGACATTTTATCTTTTTGAACTAAACATTTGTGGGGAAAATAAATTTGATTTAAACAGAAGAAATCAGTCTTAACTATAAGTTGAGACATTTTATCTTTTTGAACTGAACATTGATGTCAGAAAACCGGACAGATTTAAAAAGAAGAAATCAGATGAATTAGGTCGAGACATTTTATCTTTTTGAACTAAACATTTTTGTCAGAAAACCGGACAGATTTAAACAGAAGAAATCAGATGAACTAGGTCAGGACATTTTATCTTTTTGAACTAAACACTGATGTCGGAAAACCAGACAGATTTAAACAGAAGAAATCAGATGAACTAGGTCGGGACATTTTATATTTTTGTCCGAAAAATAAATCTGATTTAAACAAAAGAAATCAGTCTTAACTATAAGTCAAAGACATTTTATCTTTTTGAACTAAACATTGATGTCGGGGAAACCAAACGGATTTAAACAGAAGAAATCAGATGAATTAGGTCAAGACATTTAACTGGGATTTCATTTTTAGCTGACCTGTCAAGATTAGCACGAAGGTTAGTATTGCCTTAGGCCGTCAGTGCATAACTAACATATTAGTGTTACCACTCCTGACAGGTATTCATGTTGTAAATACCGTAAACGTTGTTTTAAACAATGTTTTATTCTGCAAGCAAATATATGTACAGCAGTTTGGGATTGGCCAGACTGATGCCCATATTAAGGCCTCTAACTACAGTTGACACATACATGTATATAACAAGATTTAGCTCAGTAGGTTGAGAGCCCGCCTACGGTGCTTGTGTCGCAGGATCGAACCACCCAAGTGGATCCATTCAACTGATTGTTTTTTTCCTCTCATTCTAACCATTTTTCTAACCACAACTGGACAAAGGCCATGGTATGTGCTCTTTAGTGTCCAAAATAAGAAGTTGTCCGTTTAAATCCTGATAAATGGCAGTCTATTCGGACACACAAAATGTGCCTCACTGGTTGTGCAGTGAATAAGTAAAAATGTTCAATGCAGTTTCATGTTAAGCAATTACAAGCATCATCTTTAAATACTTGAATATAAAATAAACATTTATTTGGACAAGTGAAAATATTGGATGACAAGTAGATTGCTACACGTGTATGCATTTATTTAGTGGACTAGTAAAGAAAGAAAGAAATGTTTTATTTAATGACACACTCAACACATTTTATTTTCCATTGATAGCAAGCAGGATAGCACAATCCATGAACTTTGACGTGCTGGTGATGAAACAGAAAATATTGGGTCCCCCAAGAGGGTTTGATCATACAATCCCAAGCATCTCAGATGAAATGCTCTACTGACTTAGTTATAGGTCTAACCATGTGAACTGTGTGATGTAGGCCTACCTGTACATACACATACATACTTACATTCAGGGCTTCTAGATTACGGTAGCCACACTCCGGTGGCTAGTGATATTCAGTACCCAAACAAAAATGTATGCTTGCGGCAAGGTTGTTGCAAGGTAGTTACAACCTTGTTATAAGGTAGTGCAAGCTATTTGCAAGCTAACATTTAGCTCGGGCAAGCTAGTAAGTAATTCTGCAAGCTTCCCGCAAGCTTGTTTTAATTTTGCAAGCTTCCCGCAAGCTTGTTTTAATTTTGCAAGCTTGTGGCAAGGTTGCAAGAAGCGCGCCGCATGCTTGCAGCAAGGTTGCAAGAAGCTCGCAAGCTTTTGGCAAGGTTGCAAGAAGCTCGTCGCAAGGTTGTAAAAAGGTTCGAAATACTAGCTTGAAACACGGTAGTTACTACATTGTCGCAAGGTTGTTACAAGCTATTTAATAAGCTTGCAATTTTTGTTTGGGTATTGGGCTAGTAAATAACTCCTATTGCCATGCCTAATGGCAAGTGAATTTTGTAAATGTGAGTATACAGCCTCCATCCCACCCCCAGTGTTAAGTGTTTTTAAGCTCTATCTCCTTCTTTAGGTGACATATCTGATTAATTAAAGGGACATTCCTGAGTTTGCTGCAAGTTTTAAGATGTTATCAACTTAAAGAGTCTTTGTAACGATTGTAATTAAATATCAAATATATTTTTCTGCATAATATGTTAGTGGCTGTATATTAAACATGTTTCTGATAGTTCTAATATGTGTGTTAGGTCAAATTTCATTTTATTTCCTAAAATATATTTTTTCGTACGTACAAAATCCAGTTAGTGCTTCTTACAAATAGTAAAGACGACCATAAACACATTAAATATATAGATAATGCTATTCTAAAGAAGAAAATATATTTAAATTGTAAGTTCAATCATAGAAATATTTTATTAGTCGGAAACATCTCACAATGTAGCAAACTCAGGAATGTCCCTTTAATACTATTATTTAGTTAAACTTAAAGTAGGGCTAGTGAATTTTTAATTGTGGCTAGTAAGGTTTTAAAATCACTGATCCCATGGCTAGTGGATTCAAGAAGCCTTGCAGTAACAGACACACACATGCGCACACAGAGACACACACACACACACACACACACGGTATACATATAGTGATGTATAAAAAAGAAAGAAAAGTAAACCAACACACTGAATATACCTGAACATGTTACTCAAGATTCTTGCAGCCTAATGACATTGTCCAATATTTGCCAAAGCCTGCTTGTAAATGAGTCCTGTTTGCACTCCAAAGGAAAACTAATTTCTCCATTCCAAAGTTCACGTGAAAAAAGGAATTCTGTAAATTGTCCTTGTTTGGAAACTGTGTTCTTTATAGCACTGAGGCAGTTCTGTGTGTGTTGGTTTAACTCCAGCTTGAATACCTGTGCCTTCAGCTCTGCCAGGTCACTCATTTATAAGTTAATACTCTTTAGTTGTATTGGTTTGGGATCTGGCTTAGTCGGTAGAGTGCTCGCCAGACGTGTTCGCCTTGTAGGTTCAAATCACCTCAGTGGACACAATTTTTTGATATCCAGGCATAATGGAAGTAAATAGATATGTTTCTAAGGGGTTTCCCTCATAAAAATGTGAAAACTAGATGTCCTAAAATGCAATTTCATGCATTCTACAAGTAAAGAGGCTTAGCCCAGTGGTAAAGCACTTGCTCGATGTGTGTTGGTCTGGGATCGATCCCCGTCAGCTAACCACTGTTTTTTTTCTCAACATAATCATATATCCGACGCCGATACAACTGCAATTATAATGTGTTGAGTGCATCATTAAACAAAACAAAACAAACAAACAATGTGCATTGGTCTGGGATCGATCGTCGTTGGTGGACCCTTTGGGCTATTTGTCGTTCAGCCAGTGCACCACAACTGGTATATCAATGGCCATGGTATGTACTAACCTGTCTGTC
This sequence comes from Dracogyra subfuscus, assembly GCA_016106625.1. Taxonomy (NCBI): domain Eukaryota; kingdom Metazoa; phylum Mollusca; class Gastropoda; order Neomphalida; family Peltospiridae; genus Dracogyra; species Dracogyra subfuscus. The sequence goes on from JAECMU010067572.1 coordinate 9,840, forward strand.
GGATGGTGCATATAAAAGATCCCTTGTAGCTAATCGAAAAGAGTAGTCAATGAAGTGCTGTCACTGTGACAGTGGGTTCTCTCTCAATATCTGTGGTTAAGGAACCATATGTCTGACTCCATTTAACCATAAATAAAATGTGTTGAGTGCATCGTTAAATAAAACATTTCTTTCTTTCTGACTTTAAGATTTATTACAAATAATACTTTTGATCCACAATTACTTGGGTGGGGGGGTTGCTAGAGCTGTGCCTGATATCAGAGGCCTGATGTGTTCTTCCCGGTCTGTGGAAAAGTATATATTTTTTATATTTATCTCTTGCTATGGACTTGAAAACCACTTCATGCATGATTCCATTTCACTGATTGTTTTTTTTTCTCGTTCCAACCAGTGCACAACTGGACAAAAACCATATGTGTTTTCCTGTCTTTGAGAAAGTGCATATAAAAGATTCATTGGTCTGTGAGACCTAATTTGATAGCAGAATGTCTGTCATTGATTGGACTATATGTATAAATGTCAAGGATATATTTCCTCTTTTGCTTGAGGTTTTTCCGAAGGACCAGAACCCTCAAAAGTACCCGGTCTTCGCCTGAAACAGCTTTTGCCGCCGCCTACTTTTCGTTGATGGTTCGATTTTTCAAATGTGTCTTGGGGAGGGCCCCCAGACCCCCCGCTTGGCCCCCTGCTATCATCACTGTTGTAGCCTTCTTAAACTATTGAGGACCTGTGTTCTTTTCATTGGAACATCTTGTGCGGTTCTGTTATCGGCCGAGGTGAATCGTGTTGCCTGATCCCAATGGGTCTACTGTGGAGGTTTGATCCTGTGCTCTACCAACAGGTAAATCCCACCCAAGACTAGGATGTGCTGAATAAAAACACTTGCAGGGTTCGAACTTAACGTTCGCCTGATCCCCCCTGGCGACTGAAAACGACGACAAGTGACTGAAAACCCACAGTAAGGTTGCCCGCCTGGCGACATATTTTTAAAAGCTAAATTTAAATCAATAATTAATAAATAAATACAATTATTTTTCGGGCAAGTGAAACTAGGACCAGGCAAGTAAAAGTGCTCTTACCACTTGCCCGGATGCCAACTCAATCAAAATGTTAAGCGCAGACACTGCACTTGTGTGTGCAGATTTATATGAATTCGGTTTGGGATTGATCCCCATCAGTTGACACATTGGGCTATTTCTCGCTCCAGCCAGTGCACCACGATTGGTACATAAAAGGCTGTGGTATATGCTATCCTGTCTATGGGATGATGCATATAAAAGAACCCTTGCTGCTAATAGAAGAGTAACTCATGAAGTGGCGACAGCGGGTTTCCTCTCTCAATATCTGTGATGTCCTTAATGACGCAGTATAATCGTAAATAAAATGTTTTGAGTGCATCGTTAAATAAAACATTTTCTTCTTTTCTTATTTATGGGAATTTTATTTTAATACAAACTGTAACAAAGACTGATTTTCTGTTTATGGGTAGTGTGTGTAAAAACACTTCCTTCCACTCGGATGATCATTTCTGATGCGGCTGTTACACATGTCTCAATGAACTCTGTCGGTATTTGCTTAAGCATTAGCAATATTTGAATATGCGAGGATTTTTATTAACAACTGTGTGACTTTGTGTACACTGACTGCATGATGCTGTCACTTTCTGTATACACTCTGCAGTACATTTACTGTACATGCAGTGTCAAATCTGGTTGCCATAAAATGTGTACCACAGACAGTAAGATGCAGAAACCATCATAGCTCAGGGCCGACTCTGCCACTCTCCAAATTTACCAATTGCAAATTTTCACAAGAATTGGTGAATTTCATTTTAATTTTGGTGAACAAATGTTATTTTGTCTATGCTGTGGTATGTACTGTCCTGTCTGTGGGATGGTGCATATAAAAGATCCCTTGCTACTAGTGGAACAACGTACTGAGTTTCCTTTCTAAGACTATATTTTTCAAAAATTACCAAATGTTTGATATCCAATAGATGATGATTAATAAATCATTGTGCTCTAGTGATGGTGTTTTACATAACAAAACACATTTTTTCTTTTTTCTTTTTGGGGTATATTTAAAAAAAAAAAAGTTTTTAAAGGACTCCAGATCATTGTGACAATGTCACTGATGGGGATCCTTGAATCATTGATGTACACATTCTCGACATAACCATGTGTCCGATGCCGATATAACCGTAATTCTCATGTGTTGAGTGCGTCGTTAAACAAACCAACAAAACAAAACATTGATGTACACAGTGTTTGTAACTTACAAAAGTGTAAAGTTAAAAGAAAATATCTAAATGTTTAAATAGTATGTTTAAATGCCATCTTTTAATGTTTAAACAAAATTTATATAGCATGTTGAAATGCTTTACCGGTACTTACATACATGTACATATCCATGTCCTTACACTCATATACATACGTACATAAAACTATTTGTGATTAGCTCTTGATCTGAGGAGAGAAGAAAGAAAGGGAAACAGAAAAACAACCAAAGAGTAGGAATAAATGAATTGATATTTTTTTGGTATTACTGGTTATGAGCAGTATAAATAGGGTGGGATTAAACAAAATGTATTAACTGTCAAATATTGGCCAGCAGGCGTATTATCCTGTATTAAATTATAGTAAGTGAAGTTAGCGTAACTGAGTCAGTGTGAATCACCGGGTTTACACTTGGCCTACATAACACATGTACATTGCTTTCATAGTGTCATTCTAGAGATATATATATATGTATATATATTTATTTATTTTCTAGAATTTTTATAAAATCCATTAGCCATGGGATCAGTTATAAACAAAATTTACAAGCCACAATGAAAAATTCACTAGCCCTACTTTACTTTAAGTTAATACGATCTTACTAAATAATAGTAATAATAGCAACAACCTGATATGTCGCCTAAAGAAGGAGAGAGAGCTTAAAAACACTAACATTGCTTTTTGGGGAAGGATATTCATACTTGCAAAATAGACAACTGCAACATTTGACAAATTTGTTTCACTAGCCATCGGGCATGGCAACAGTAGTTATTTTCTAGCCCAACAGTGAATATCACCAGCCATGGTAGTGGGGCTAGTATAATCTAGAAGCCTTGTATATATATATATACCAAGTAAACTGTCCAGTTTTCTTCCAGATTTTGGTTTCCAGTGTCTCAAGTTACTGAGTTGAAATTTAGTTTATAGCTTTATTATGTACTGTAACAGTTACTAACTAGTATAGATCAGGTTTGACTTTCAAGGCAGTAGTGATGCATGGTTGGTTTGGGATCGATCCCCGTCATTGGGTTATTTCTCATTCCAGCCAGTGCACCATGACTGGTATATATCAACGAATGTAGTATGTGCTGTCCTGTCTGTGGGATGATGCAAATAAAAGATTCCTTGATAATGGGGAAAATGTAGCAAACATGTCTATATACATCAATATTGACCAAATGTTTGACATCCAAATAGCTGATGATTAATAAATCAATGTCCTCTCTAGTTGTGTTGAACAAAACAATTGTTATCACTCTTTAAGACTACCGGTGTATGTCAATATTACTACATGTTTGACATCCAATAGCCAGGGCTTCTAGATTATGGTAGGCTAGCCCCACTCTCATGGCTGGTGATATTCAGTGTTGGGCTAGTAAATAACTACTATTGCCAGGCCCGACGGCTAGTGAATGTTTTGGTCAAATGTTGCAGTTAAGTCGATATAAATATCCGATCCACACCATTAGTTTTTAAAAGCTCTAAGGTAACATATTTGATTATTACTAGTATTTAATACAATTATATTAACTTTAAGTAGAGTAGGACTAGTGCATTTTTAATCGTGGCTAGTAAAAAATTTAAATCACTGATCCCATGGCTAGTGGATTTTATCTGTAATAGCTGATGATTAATAAAGCAATGTGCTCTAGTGGTGTCTTAAACACTTTTAACTTTTACTTTTCAAATGTAAGGGAGAATTAACAATACCGGTACATTAGTTACTTCTTGTAAATGTAGCGGGCAGCATAGCCCAGTGGTACATGCAGTGCCCGCCTGATGCGCGGTCGGTCTAGGATCGATCCCCGTCAGCTAACCACTGGGTTTTTTTCTCGACATAACCATATGTCCGACGCCGATATAACCGTAATATAATGTGTTGAGTGCGTCGTTAAAAAAAATCAATAAAAAAAAAAAAAAAATCTTGTAAATGTCATAAAACAAAAAAAATATTTTATTTAGAGTTTTTTAATGTGCTGAGGTGTCA
>JAECMU010067575.1:0-11757 GCA_016106625.1 Dracogyra subfuscus
TAAAATATTGCATGTGATTGCAAATCGAAAGAAAATAACTTGTACTTTGTAGCCATTTCTTTTATTTCCATATTTTCCAACTTCACGGGTATGTCGATGTTTGTTTTGTTTTTTGTTTTTTTTGTTGTTTTTTTGGTGTTTTTTTTGGACCACTTGCCATCGGGATCACATAAAGTAACTTATTACTGGCCCGAATCCAAAAACCACTGGCCTTGGGCATCGGGCCACCGTATTCTAGAAGGCCTGCATACCTGTCTGTGATGGGTTGTATTATGGTATGATGCCATACCCGTCTGTGATGGGTCATATTATGGTATGATGCCATACCTGTCTATGATGGGTCGTGTTATGGTATGATGCCATATCCATCTGTGATGGGTCATATTATGGTATGATGCCATACCTGTCTATGATGGGTCGTGTTATGGTATGATGCCATATCCATCTGTGATGGGTCATATTATGGTATGATGCCATACCCGTCTATGATGGGTCGTATTATGGTATGACACCATACCCATCTATGATGGGTCATGTTATGGTATGGTGCCATATCAGTGTGATGGCTCGTATTATGGTATGGCATTGTCTGTCTGTCCATACATCCGTCTGTTTCTTGTTCAGACCATATCTTACATACATATGCATACAGTATCATCAGACTGTATCATAGGAACAACATGGGATGTTGGTGTGTTGCACACTATTACTAGGTCACTGTGACCTACTTTTCATGGTCTACTGCACAGGACCATCAAATCTCACATGTAGGAACAACTTGGCATGTTCTATGCGATGGTGCATATAAAAGATCCCTTGCTTCTACTCGAAAAGAGTAGCCTTTAAAGTGGCGGCAGTGGGTTTCCTCTCTCAATATCCGTGGATCCTTAATAATATGTACGATACCATATAACCGTAAGTAAAATGTGTTGAGTTTGTTATTAAATAAAGCATTTCTTTTATTTCTTTGCATATGTCCAACGCCATATTACTGTAAATAAAATGTGTTGAGTGTATCGTTAAATTAAACAGTTCCTTCCTTCTTTCTCAACTGCATGTGCATTGTAAGCATACAAATGCAGCAATATACCCAGGATTATATGTACCTGTAAAACCCTCAAATGTTATTTCTCCTGTGTCCTTTTTGCTGCCATTTTAAAGATGTTATTGACTAACAGAGACTTTTTAACAATTGTAATTACATATCTAATATATTTTTCTACATAAAATATTAGTGGCTGTATATTAAACATGTTTTTGGCTGTTCTACTATTTGTACTAGGTTATATTTCATTTTATTTCCTAAAATATATTTCTTCATATGTACAAAATTATTTGAAGACAAAATTCAGTTTGGACTTCTTACAAATGTTAAAGATGGCCATAAACATATTGAATATACAGACACTGGTATTATAAACAAGAAAATATATTTAGTATGTAAGTTTAATCATAATATTTTATTGGACGGAACCAACTTACAATGCAGCAAACTCAGGAATGTCCCTTTAAAACATGATTCTAACTTCTAGTCACACCATCCGAATGAACTATGAGTGAAGCAGACAGAAAAGCTGGTTGGCCACCCACACTAAATTATCTTTAATGTTTTATTGTTGTAATTAAAAAAAAAAAATCATTGTTGCTCCAGAAAGTCTTAAATTATGATGTTAAGATTGGGGAGCTGTACATCATTATCATACTGATTTTACAGAGCATTAAGTACGCAGGGCTCGAAATTAAGACATTTTCTCCTACAATTTCTAAAAGAATTGCCATGGGTGAAACAGTCCACCGACGGCAATTTTGAGCCTGCCTATGGCATTTAAACAAAAAGAAGAAAAAAGAAGACATTTGCAGCAAATAAACATGACTAAAAGGCTATCTTGTTGTATGTAGACATCATTCAAATGTGTGAATGTTAAATATCGGCAGATAATGTACACTAGGTGTATACATTTCACCATTGTTGAGGAGCTTTATCAATGACACAAAAAGATGCTCTCTACATGTACCTATGGCAATTTATATCTCAATGATGGCAATTGCCATCGGTGCTGAAAGAGCCCTGAATACATACAGTTTAACAAACTACATGTATGTTGTATACTGATTGTAACACCAAACATTTAACTAAAAATATCTGTTATTTTATGGTTGGTTTGTCCATTGTATGTATTGTGTGCACAAGACATTCATAAGCATACATTTCCATTTCTTCTCTGCAAGCACAGGATCGTTTTATTTATACAGTGTTGCCTTTAACCCACTTCATTGTTTGCCTAAACAGTAAAGTAATATGTCGCCCATAGCTTTTGTGAGTCAGAGATACACATCAAGTACCACGTTACAAAGTGATTACTTCCTAGTTGAGAAAATGTACTGAGACGCTCATAAACGTATGCTTTAGCTTTGCGTATTTATGTCTAGATAATCACTATAGGGACCTAATATAATGATGTTGTCATTATTATGAGTCAGTGTCTCATTTGAATATTAAAAGATTTTTTGTACTTCACATAGTAATACAAATTATATTCTACATCCTAGTTGGTAAAAGTGGTGTGATGCAGCCCAGTGGTAAAACACTCACTAGATATGCGGTTGATGTGGGATTGATCCCAATCAGTGGACCCATTGGGCTATTTCTCGTTCCAGCTAGTGCACCACAACTGGTACATCAAAAACAGTGGTATGTGCTATCCTGTCTGGAATGGTGCATATTAAAGATGCCTTCCTGCTAATTGAAAAAGAGTAGCCCATGAAATGACAATGGATTTTCTTTCTCAGATATCTGTATCAGGGTTCGCACAGGCTTGAAAGGTACTGGAATTTCAAGCCCTGTCTTGAAAAGTCCATAAATTTGAAATTAACCTTGAAAAGTACTTGAAAACTGCAGAATGTCATGAAAAGTCCTAAAAGTAATTGAAAAGTCCTTGAATTCCTGTATGTTGTGCTTGAAAATAATTATTTCAATAAAGATAGTAACAATTTAAAATATTAGCGGCGAGAGCGTACATATTTTTGGACGAATGCGGATCATTTACTATTGATTCAGTGGCTTCGGTAACTTTAGTACGGTTCTGGTAGCGTCTACAAGTTTGTTCGTATATTTCCGTGATCATTCGTCAAGCTTCGTTATATTGCAATTGGCTGCTCGCATCAGTGAATGATACACTTTCTGCTCTGAAGGATTGAACAATTTGCCTGTTTGCCTATTACCATGACATTGGTTATCCTCACTGAGATTTTTTGTGTGCAACTAATGCTTGCTTTGTTTAGTTGTATTGTAATAGTTTTGCAGTATTCTTAGTGAACCTCCCATTAAAAGTGTATTTTCTCACATACAAAATATTTTTTTTAATGAATATTTGAGAGGTAAAATGTCCTTGAATTTCATAAGAAAAAGCCTTTAAAACCCCTTGAAAAGTCCTTGAATGAGATCAGGAAATTTCTGTATGAACCATGTGTATGGTTCATAACCATACACCCGACGTCATATAACCATAAATAAAATGTATTGAGTATTTTGTTAAATAACTTCCTTCCAAGTTAGTAAAATATAAATTACCCCCCTCCACACCTTGTAACCTGTAAGGGGAAATATTTGATGCTACATTGTTTGTATATGCTGGTATGTTGGTTTACATGTATTGCTACTACCAATACAAAGTGTTAGTCACAGGAGCGAACCACCTTAGTGGATCCATTCGACAAACAAAAATTCTCATCACAACCAGCACATCTCAACAGGTCAAAGGACATGGTATGTGCTTTCTTCTCTGTAGGAAAGTGCATAAAAGATCCCTTGCTGCTAATGGAAAAGTTTAGCAGGTTTCCTCAGATGGCTACGAGTCAGAATTACCAAATGTTTGACATCCAATAGCCGATGATTAATTAATAATTGTACTCTAGTGGTGGTGTTAAACAAAACAAACAAACAAACAAAAACTACTGGTACATATAATTCAACACATATTAGTATTATTACACAATACTTTAAGAATCCATCATCATTGTTTCTGCCAGAGGGTATGAAGGGTAAAATTATGTATCCCAAAATCTTGGAAATGAATGGATACGTTTTTGTATAATCAATAACAGTTAATACTTTTGTGTAAAGACACCGTTATTTAACTGTGGTAGAGCTCCTTTAAATCTTGTATAAAATCAGGGGTCGGACATATAGATAGCCGAGTGGTAAAGCACTCGGCTGATATGTGGTCAGTCTAGGATCAATCCCCGTCGGTGGACTCATAAGGCTGTTTCTCATTCCAGCCAGTGCACTACAACTGGTATATCAAAAGTCGTGGTATGTGCCATCTTGTCTGTGGGATCTATAGTGCATATAATAGATCATTTGCTACCAATGGGAAATTTTTTTAAAGGATTTTTAACACTAAATATATACATTAAAAAAGTATAAATTTTTGGACATCCAATAGACGATGATTAATAAATCATTGTGCTCTAGTGGAATTGTTAAACAAACAAAACTCTTTTATATATATATATAAAATCAAGTGGTTTAAAAATTAGTCTTTGCTATGGTAAGAAAACAAATTTACACTATATATTTTTTTTTCATTAACATAACTTACTAGTAATGTTATGCATATATGTAGTGATTTGTTCCAACCAGTGCACCACGACTGGTATATCAAAGGCTATGGTATGCACTACCCTGTCTGTGGGATGGTGCATTTAAAAGATCACTTGCTGCTAATAAAAGAGTAGCCAATGAAGTGGTGACAGCAAGTTTCTTCTCTCATCTGTGTGGTGTATAACCATATGTTTGATGCCATATAACCGTAAATAAAATGTGTTGAGTGCATTGTTAAATAAAACTCTTTTTTATGTTTAGTAACTGGTAATAATAAAAAAAAACTTTGAATAAAAATGTATTAAATGTATGAGCTTTGTGTGTTTGAGATATTTTATTGATCAGAAAAAAGTCAAAAGGATTGCACAACAGGCAGAGCCTACATGTAACTAAGTGCTCTCCTAAACAAGATGGACATCAGACAATAATCAATAATCATATATAAACCATAACGTGTGTGAGTAAATGTTCACATGAGTGAAAGAAAGAAATGTTTTATTTAACAACGCACTCGTTATTTATGGTTATGTGGCATCAGACATAGAGGATAATAAACGAGTTTCTGGTTATTATCAAATTTATGTCCCAAGTGAAATGATTTTCAGTTGTCACGAGCTTTAGCGAGTGACAAATGAAAATTATTTCACGAGGGCTATACCTCAGCTATGTTTTTCTCTAAAAACCTTATTTTCCACGCACATGCACGAAGGCCGACCTGTATAGGAACGTTGTAAACCACTTTACGCACTGTTCTAAGAATTACTATAACGTTGTAATTTAATCACGTTCATAGATAATTTTCAAAAACACAAGTTCTCTCTATTCTGCTTCAAAATCTATAATAAATTGCATTAAAATTACATTCTGTTATAAATTTAATACCAAAAACAGAGAGCCGTAAACGCAAACTCTTTAAACTATATGACGTCATTGTGTGTGTTTGTCAAATCATGATGACGTCATATTTAGTACCGACAGAGTCATTGGTTTGTAAGCGTCAAATTGTCCAATAGTATTGTTCGTTAGACCAATACATAATAAGTCCCTAGGAAAATTATGATTTATATTTCCCCGGTTCTGAGTGCCCGCTGGGGTAATAAATATGGTTAAGGACCACACAGATGTTTTGATGAAACCTGCTGTCACCACTTCATGGGCTACTCTTTCCAATTGGCAGCAAGGGATCTTTTATTTGTGCTTCCCGCAGACAGGATAGCACAAACCATGGCCTTTGTTGAAACCAGTTATGGATCACTAGTCAGTGCAAGTGGTTGACACCTACCCATTGGGCTTTGCGGAACACTCACTCAGGGTTTGGAGTCGGTATCTGGATTAAAAATCCCATGCCTCGACTGGGATCCGAACCCAGTACCTACCAGCCTGTAGACTGATGTCCTAACCACTATACCACTGAGGCCGGTATGTTTACACGAATACAGTGTTTGGCTATGACTAACGATGTAAGAATACTTTCAGTGTTCGGTTCATTATCTGCTTTTCACAATGTACATTATCCTTTAACTCTTTTTCCGTGCAGTATTGATTATGTTTTAGCTATTAGTACATGTATGAAGTGTATGATATTCACATTTTATTACCCAATAAATGACACAGATGGAGTTAACATTCTCCATACATGTACGTCCTGTAATAGTATAGTTTTCTTTTGTTCATTTCTTTCTCACGTACACGTGTACAAGTGTACGTTGTACAGCACGTAAACCAACAATAAAGTCATCTTGACATGTGGATAATCCAGATAGTTCATCTGATTGCTTATATGACCAGCGTTTAGTCTTTAAAATCACTGGACGAATCTGCAGTTTCATTTCATTTGAACTTATTTTTGTGCTTATATCCAATTAAGGTTTAACTCTCTGTCCTGGGCACACACGTACCTCAGCTATCTTGGCTGTCTGTCCAGGACTGTGTGTTAGTTGTTAGTGGTTCGTGAGAGAGAAGAGGGTGTAGTGGCCTTACACCTACCCATCGAGCCCTTAAGAACTTGCTCTGGTTTGGAACCAGTACCGGGCTGCGAACCCTGTACCTACCAGCCTTATGTCCAATGGCTTAACCATGACACCACTGAGACCTAACACTTACCCATTGACTGATTGAGCCCTTAAGAACTTGCTCTGGGTTGGAGCCAGTACCGGGCTGCGAACCCTGTACCTACCAGCCTGTAGTCTGATGGCTTCACTACTGTGTCACCGAGTTTGCTTTTGTTTGTTTCTTTGTCACATACACATGTACATTGTACAGTACACAAACCAGTAATAAAGTCAACTAGACATGGATTGCCAGCCAGAAATCTTCTACATGGTTCTCATTGGACTATATCTCATTCCAACCAGTGCACTACAACTGGTATGTCAAAGGCTGTGGTATGTGCTATGCTATATGGGATGGTGCATATACAATTGAAAAGATCAGCCAATGAAGTGGCAACAGCAGGTTTCCTCCCTCATATCTGTGTGGTCCTTAACCATATGTCCAACGCCATCTGACTGTAAATAGAAAATGTTGAGTGCCTCATTAAATAAAACATTTCCTTTCTTCCTTCCTTATCCTGTTATATCATAGACAGTGGTATGTACTACCCTGTCTGTGGGATGGTGCATATAAAAGATCCCGTGCTGCTAATAAAAAAGAGTAGCCCATGAAGTGGCCACAGCGGGTTTCCTCTATCAATATCTGTATGGTCTTTAACCATATGTCTGTCGCCATATAACCGTATTTAAAATGTGTTGAGTGCTTTGTTAAATAAAACATTTCATTTTAAGATGGTTCATCTGATTGCTGGTGTGACCAGAGTTGAGTACTGTAAACCGTGAAATAAATGCGTGCGTATAAATTTCGCATCGTTCGTGTCCAACCTTATGTCGCGAAATTAATACGCACGCACTATTTTCCAGTTTGAAGTGTGCTTAAAGTTTTGTTTTGAAATATTTTATTGAGAATAAAATTAACAAAAATATTCACTCAAGAGGCACAGCCTATACACTAGCTCAACTTGACGGTGACTAATCGGTAATTGTTTTATGTAACTTCAATAGAGAGCGACTAATCGTGTACTGTTTTATCTACCAAAGAGTGTTAACAGTTAACAACTGAAGTTGTAGGTTGTGATTCTAATACAGGTGAGGTGGGTGGGGCCCTAATCCCCTCTATAAACTCTGTACCAGGCACACTTGCTTGATGCAGGATAACAGAATATTGATTTACAGACAGTAACTTTATAACAATTACAGTGAGCTGTTTTTATCCACTTTTTTTGTTTTTTGAGCTGTCAACGGTCGTTCGCGAAATTTACACGTCGCGAACATGCACTAAGTTATACATTCGCGAAAAAAAGATGTCGCAATATTAATACGGTTTACAGTATTTAAAATCAGTGGATGAATCAGCAGTTGATGTTTGTAGAGGTTACAAATCTGCTGATCTATACAGTATATTCAGCTGGGGACAATTACTAGACTTACAGTGTTAATGATTAGGCCACATTGAATTTGTTTTTTTAATTAAAAAAGAAGAGAAAAAAGTTGTGATCTACTATCATGACTTGTAACTACATTTTTAAAGGGACATACCCTAGTTTTTAAACACTAAGACATAGTTTTGACTATTAGAGGCGTTTTTTGATAACTGAAATCACACTTTACTTAAAATTTATTGTTTAAAATATCCATTTCCGTACATACGAAGTGTTTTTGGTCATCCTGATGTTTGTAATGTCACAAAATGCATTTCTCATATTTTTAAAAAGGCACGTGACTCTGAGAAGTAACAGTTATGTAGTCGAGTTTTATTCTATTTTAGAGGGTATTTCACCATTTCAAAGTCAAACATTCATGTTTCACACAATTGTAACTTTATCAAAATGTGTTACAGGTTTGTAAATTAAACTAAACTTAATGTTAATTTTCATGAACTGAAACTAGGGTATATGTCCCTTTAAAGAACTGAGGCCAATTGTAAAGCATTCCTGAAATGACTTTTTGCTGTCAATGATCTCATCTCAAAGAATGCCTTCTAGTGGTAAAAGCGGGCAGCATAGCCCAGTGGTACAGTGCCCGCCTGATGCGCGGTCGGTCTAGGATCGATCCCCGTGAGCCATAACCATATGTCCGACGCCGATATAACCGTAGTTAAAATGTGTTGAGTGCGTCGTTAAAACAACACACACAAATTTTTTTTTTTTTAAATCTAATGGTAAAGTGCTTGCCTTGTCTTAAAAAATGAACAAAAAAATAGAAGAAAAAAAAATTACCTCCTACATTGTTGGATAGAAAAAAGAAAGAAAAAACGATGTTTCCCAACTCTTCAGTTGTGTGTCGCTTTATGATGACTGTTTATTTATGACATTTAATAATAATAACAGTAAATTACATCGGTGCTTGTATAAAATTACAAAATTGTCAATGGATGACATTGGGTGTTTGGTTGTGTTGGCAATGTGGTGTTTTTTTTAAATTATTATTATTATTTTTTTTTTATTCCAGGTGCTGCATTCATTAAATTCTCCCATGTAACAAAGGAATTGTCTTCCATGATGAAAAATCTAGTAAGTACATGTACATACATTCATTCATTTCAATTGATTTCTGTGCTTATATCCAGTTAAGGTTCAAGCACGCTGCCCTGGGTACCTCAGCTATCTGAGATGTTTGTCCAGGACAGTGGGTTAATTATTAGTTGGTTAGTGTTTAGTGAGAGAGAAGACAGTGTAGTGGTTATTACACCTACCCACAGAGCCCTTAAGAACTCGCTCTGGGATTGGAGCGGGTACCAGGCTATGAACCCTGTACCTACCAGCCTGTAGTTTGATGGCTTAACCAGTACGCCACTGAAGCTGGTCATGTACATGTTCCATTATGCATGTATTTGTATGCATGCCTTTAACCATTTCATGTCTCTTTTTGGTCCCTTACCGGTGTAACAGCCCAAAATATACCCGGAGTTAAAGTGGGCTAGCCTGTTTTATAACCCTAACCCTAATTTTTTATTACTAACCTGTATACAAACTAAATAGTAACATAAATAATAATAATAAATGCTTTAAGAGAAAATCAACTGTTGCTGTCATAAAAATAAAAATAAAACTATCACAGATTAGTCATTTTATAAGATATTTCAATATTCTCTAGCCCAAAATATATAAATTATGATGGGGAAAAAACCCTCTGGACATTGAAATACAGACTAGAGATGTACATGTGTATATTCTGGGCTAGTCCAGGGTATAGTTTTGGGCGGGGGGTATATTTTGGGCTGTTACACCAATACAACTGGATGGGATAGGTTTCACCTCCATTCTTCTGTCTGCCTGCCTGTCTCAGTTTTCCAGATTTCTTGTTCAGAATGCCTCAAGATATTGAGCTGAAATTTTGTGTATTGTCTTATTAAGTACAGTTAGGGGCCTGTCCATAATTTTCAGCCTTTTCACAAGTGTACAAAGCGTACACTTTTGACCAACCCCCCCCCCCCTCCCCCAAAAGTGTGCATCCCCAAATGAAAAATGTTCATTGACATTATTCATTTTCAAAAAAGTGTATGCTGGTCCCTTAACTCCCTTCCCCACCCTCACGTGTACAGTTTGTACGCTCGTGAAAATGTTAAAAATTATAGATGGACCCTTACAGATTTACTATTATTTTCTTGACAGAGTTGTGGCCCTTGTGCGTTGTTAAATAAAACATTTCCTTCCTTCCTATTTTCAAACCTGGATTATGCCCCTTTAATAATTATTGTATGCTTCCATACATGTATACTACATATGTACGTAGTTTAATACAGATTGTGATTGTTTTATCAATGCCGAGATGTTCTGCTGTTTACAGATGTCCAACCTTAGCAACATGATACTGTTTCCACTGGACTCCTTCCTGAAAGGAGACCTCAAAGGAGTCAAAGGAGACCTGAAGAAGCCCTTTGACAAGTGTTGGAAGGAGTATGAAAACAAGGCGTAAGTATCAATCACACCTCATCAGGGGTGGGAATTCTCCTCAGATCAGCTGTTTTCCTCTCATGGAACATTGCATTTCCTCACATTCTAATCGTCCTTTCCTTCAAAATGTGTCAGATGGCACCTAGGATTTCAAGAATTTCTGGGACCCCTGTAGATTTCCTCTTTGTTACTGTTCACCAATTCCCATCCATGCCTCATACACAAACACCTCACACCTTGCAGTTAAATTTTTAATACATTTTAGTTGAAATTTCTTGACTAGCTCCATTTCAGGAGTGATCTACAACTTGCCTTTGATTTCACTCTTAATGAATAATACAAATATAATACCAAATTTACAAAGTCCGTTTTTGTTGTACTTACACATACCTTACAGTTTGTAACTACAGATGCATACGTATATACAATGCTTTAATACACCTGTGTTTAAAAAAACACACACACTTCGTAGATTCGGCCTGTAGAGTTTGTTTTCTTTGATTGCAGAACTAAGATCGAGAAAGAGAAGAAACAACAGGCCAAGGAAGCTGGGATGGTTCGTACCGAGGTTACTGGAGCTGAGGTAATACATACTTTAAATCATTAATATGTGACAAAAACCTTGGTCTCAAAATGTGAGGAAGGAAAGAGAGCACAGAAAAAACAAGGGAAAAGAAGACATTTTTTGTGAGCATGCTGATTGGTTAAAATGTTGCTCTGGGAGCAGGGCTTCTAGAATTTTTATAAAATCCACTAGTCATGGGATCATTGATTTTAGAAATTTACTAGCCATGATTAAAAATTCACTAGCCCTACTTTACTTAAAGTTAATACAAGTTTACTAAGTGATAATCAAATATGTTACCTAAAGAGAGATATAAAGATTAAAAACACTAACTTTGGGGGTTTGGTGTGTGGGAAGCATGTTAATATTTACAAAATAGACTTAACTGTAACATTTGACAACAAAATTCACTAGCCAGTAGGCATGGCAATAGCAGTTATTTACTAGCCCAGTGTGCGATTTTGGTTTCAAAAATTAAAGTGTCATAAGGACTCCCTGTTTACAAATCTTGAGAGCCCACCAACAATCCAGAGAGCCCTACCGCGCATCATAACATCCACTAGATTTTTTTGCAAATGGTATACTAGGAATCTTGTTGTTCTGAAATGATAGCTACTAAGCATGTTAATAGTTTTGTTAAAT
>JAECMU010067588.1:3968-14290 GCA_016106625.1 Dracogyra subfuscus
GCCCGTTTCCTCTCTTAAATTATACATGTATGTCAAAATTACCAAACGTTTGACATCCAAAAGCAGATGATTATTAAATCAATATGCTAACTGCTATAACACTGATGTCACTAAACAAAACAAACTAATTTTACCTTTTCCAAACGAATTAATCTTTATTTGAATTTGTCGATTTTACCACACATAAAATTAAAAAGTGAAAACTGTAATTTTCTACTTTAGTATATTTTATTAAAACTATATACATAATCAGTGTGTTATACAAACTTTGAAAGTTCTACTAACACTTCATAAAATATTAATTCTTAAATAGGAACGAAGGTACGATTGTCGATAGTACGTTGTCAAGATCAAATCCGGTTTTAACGAAAGAATAGTACGTATCCTCAACCGAACATTCTTTGGACAACGCACGAATTCTGATTTGATTTTTTGAGACGAACCCTACAATTTCAAATCTCCAAACGCACCTGTTAACTTTAATTGACAATAGGCTGTTTGTGGTTTGACGAGCAATGGCCGCACAGGCGAAGAATCGAGTGTATACTTTTGACGTTCTCCGTTCATAGCGAACACACACGAATTTATAAAAAAAACCCACCAAAAAAACACACCCTAAAACAAAAATAAATCGTGATGGCGACCATTTGTTTTTGTTATTGTTATGGATAACGCTGTGCAAATAATATTTTTGCCCAACTGGCCTTATAGTATACGCTACTGTTGATATAATTCTGTGTTGTAAGATCAATTTCTTGTTGTTTGTGGGTAATAATAATTACTAATAAAATGTCCGTTATATTCATTACAATTTAAAGTCTTCCTATTGGCCCAGCCATAGCAACGCGAGTTCGTTAATCATTCTGGATGAACATAAAAATAACGTTGTCTGGGAACGTCATACCTGATGACGTCACAATACATAAGTATAAGCAAAATTGAACCAAATAATAAAATCAAAATAAAATGTGCAATTGTAGTGTCATCATTAGTAAATATGTTTGCTATTTCATTTTAAGGATCGTTATTCATTTGGGTATGAAAAAAATCAAAATAATAATAAAATCAAAATATCTGCAAATTTACGTGTGAACGGCTTCGCCGATTTATAATTTGCGGATAATTTTTATTTTTGTTTTGCTCATACCTAGACGAAGGTAAAACAAATAACAGACAATCCTTAAATAATATTATTTTAGGCGCACGTGTAATACTGTATAGTGCTTTTCGGAGGCGGATGGAGGGTCGAGTATACCCAACCCCCCCCCAATACCCTCCCCAAATCATATTTTCCGAGGGAGCATGACACGACCCTCATCCCAATAAACTTCGCTCGGGAGTCTTGACCCCCCCCCCCCCCCCCACACACGCTAAAATTCCTGCACACGTGACTGTATTTATTTATTTATTTTAACCATCCCAAACAATGCACCACGACCGATTTAATATTAAATATCGTGGTATGTGTTGTCTTAAAGAGACATTCCTGAGTTTGCTGCAATGTTTAAGATATTATCGACTAACAGAGACTGTTTAACGATTGTAATTACATATCAAATATATTTTCCTGCATAACATATTAGTGGCTGTAGGCCTATATTAAACGTTTCTGGTCGTTCTAATATTTGTACTAGCGTAAATTCCATTTTGTTTCCTATGATAAATGTTTTCGTACATACGAAATTATTTGAAGACAAAATCCAGTTTGGGTTTCTTACAAAATTTAATATTAAGACGACCAGAAACACATTAAATATACAGACACTGATATTCTAAACAAAAATATATATTTAATATGTAAGTTAAATCGTAGAAATATTTTATTAGTCGGAAACATTTTACAATGCAGCAAACTCAGTGAAAAGTGGATATACATTTTTCCCCCAGATCTCTTGCTGCTGTTCACTGACAGAATTCGTTGACAAAGGATTCCCTCACTCACTCAGGATCGAAATATCTATATGGACCCAATGTTATTTTTTTTAGTTTCAACGAGTATTCACGATTGGTGTATAAAATACCGTGGTATATGCTGTCATGTCTGTAGGAAAATGTATATAAAAGACACCTTGCTGCTACTAAGAAGAAGATGTAGCAGCTTTCTTTTACTATATTTTAATATGTATTTAAAATAAAACAATTATGTCAGAAGTGGGATTCGAACCCACGCCTGGAGAACCAGACTGCGACCTGAACGCAGCGCCTTCGACCACTCGGCCATCCTGACTATGGAAACGATTGTGTCAGTATTACACGAGTGTTCAGTTCACACATTACATCAATCAATCAAAGGGTTTAAACAGAACCAAACCCCAAATGGTATCGCACTTTTAGCGCATCTATGAAAAACCCTAATCGAATGTGAGGGGAGGGGGTAGTTTGTGATTTAGCTCGCATCAGGTACTTGGTGTCGCAGGATCGAACGACCTCGGTGGATTGGGTTTTTGTCGTTCCAACCAGTGCACTACAACGTGTCAAGGGCTGTGGTATGTGCTTTCCTGTCTGGTAAAGTGCATATAACAAATCTCTTACTGACTGCTGTTAATGAAAAAAAACCCTGTCCTGGACAGGCGTGCGCTACAACAACTTGTTCTGAATGTGCACGTTAACCCTTAGACCAGACATGACTTAATGGAAAAATATAGCGACTTTCCTCTGATGACTACGAGTCGGAATTACCAAACGTTTAACATCCAATTAGTTAATATGCTCTAGTGGTGTCGTTAAACATAACAAACGAACTAACTGAGTTTGACAAAAATACATCGATCTGACTAATCACGTGGAAATAAAAAAAAGCAGGTGTGTATCTAAAAATAATAATAAATTGTTTTGTTTAATGACAATACTAGAGCACATTGATTTATTAATCATCGGCTGTTGAATGTCAAACATTGTTAATTTTGACATAAAGTCAGTCTTAAAGAGGAAACTCGCTACATTTTCCCATTAATAGGAGGGATCTTTTATATGCACCATCCCACAGATTTGATAATATATACCACGGCCTTTGATATACCAGTCGTGGTGCACTGGCTGGATCGAGAGGCGTGTATCATTCTTGTACACACGTGTATTTTATGGCCTTAATATTCTTCGTCTACCGCATCTCTACCTAGTTGTAGTATGCAGAGCTGTCATATGCTGGTCTTTATAGAAGGCGGAGCAGAAACCTGCAGCACCGTGCAAATTTCACGGAATGTGCAAACCTCACGGTACGCGTAAACTTCACGGAATGTGCAAACTGTGGGTTCACCTTGCTAAACCGCTATCAGACCAAATTGTACAAACGTTCGAGCATTGTTAGGAATGCCGAAGCCGAAACAGAAGAAAAAATTCTTCGAGCATCAGTCTTTTTTTTTTCCTGCTATGTTTGATGGATACACAATCGAATATTTTCCCAGTTGTATTTTTATGACTTCTCAGCGCACCAACTACCAGTGTTTGTTTTAATTTCCTCCCACGGCGAGCGTTCTCCATCCCGATTGACGAGCGACAGCTAGCGAGCCTGGCTCTCTGGTTTGTCAAGCGGTAATGATCAAATTAGAATGTCGTGGCTGTGTACACATGTTCACCTGTGAAATTTTGATTTTCAGTTTGTTGCCACCGTGTAGGACAGGTTTTCAAGTACGCGATAAATCGGCCACCGGTTTAATTAATGAGCGGAGCAGGCGACGGCGTACCGAGAAGTAAACAAGAGATGCAGGTGGGTGGTACATGTTTACGTGGAAACAGAACGGAAGATGGAGTGGAACAGATATAGTCAAACAGACAGGCGAACAGTCAAACAGATAGGGGACACTGACCTAGACATGCAGATATTTATGTGGAGAGAGAGAGAGAGAGAGAGAGAGAGAGAGAGAGAGAGAGAGAGAGAGAGAGAGAGAGAGAGAGAGAGAGAGAGAGAGAGAGAGAGAGAGAGAGAGGGCGATTGATTAAACTAAAAATACCTTTCAAGATCCATTTTTGTCTTAACAACTCTTGTCTAAATAATTTTTAATATCGCTTCAACTATTTAAATAAATTATTTTTATAGTTTACTTAATTTTGAAAAACTACGCATAACAAGTAGTTCTTACAAATCGTTTCTTCGTAAAGCCAATACTATCTGACACATAAAAACTACTTTTCTAGAACCGGTTCTGTTTTTGTTGTTTAAAGTGAACACGAAATGCTCTTGTTCTGAAGGCAGCAATCCATCTGGCTACAGTCTGCATGTCAAGACCTACAACACCCACCTGGCAAGTACAAGACTTTCCGCCAATGACACAGGGTCCTTAGCTTTCTCACAGAAACCTTCCCAGCACGTGAGAAAAATAGCAATACAATTTAAAACTACTACTATAGTTAAATACCTGTTAAACATTTTAATACGAGGTCTCCTTGGTCCCAAAGTTGAAGATACAATGTCGTCTCTCCATAATTTGCACACAATTTTTATTAATTATACGCGAGAAAAATAGGCCAAGCAATAACATTTTCAATAACTAACACTATGGTAATATATATAATATGTATATGTATGTACCTATATGTATATATGTATATACATAAACATACACACACGTATATGTAACTACACAGTTACAAATGCAGTGTCGCTTCCCCATAGTTTACTCAAATTAATTTATGTAAAGGATAGGCACAAATGAACAAATTTCAGTAACTGTAAGCATATACTACAATATTTTCACCGGTGTCTTCTTAATACAACATACAATGTCACGTACAATAAGGTAGCACAATACTATATAACATCCAACTGGGTCAAAGTTAAACACACATAACGTTTTATAACACAGTGAATACTACCAGTCAAGTCATTGGTAACAGTGTTTGTTATCTGGGTATTATATGTATGCACTTTTATATTATCAAGTACTACTGTGTCAAGTATTTGTGTGCTTGATACATGTATGGGGTGTTGTAAAAACATCCCGTTATATTCAAAATTAACCATAAAAGGTGTTGAAGTATTCATATTTTTGGTTATAGTTTGGTTGATATATTAAATGCAGTATTGTTAACCACATACGTCAACATTGTCGACTGTTGGGCTCTATTTGATAAAGCGACCCGCTCTGTGATTCCTGAACATGGTAACAGCAGCAATGGCAGATCTGTTAAATGCATAAATATTAAAAATTGACTCGATACCGCACGAGTCTGACTCGTCTAGTATTTTTAGAAGTCAACGAGTAAGAGCACAGTTGACATGATCTGTGCTCCACGACTGGTATACGTTCAAAGTTAATCTAATGGAAAATGTCACCCTGTCTATGAAAACGCTTATATAAAATATAAATTGCTGGTAACCTTGTGGGAAGACCTGGTTAAAATAGGTTACAAACGGTTAGATAGAGAGATAATATGTACAAACCTTAATCAGTAAAACATTTAATTTACTCTAGTATGTGCCCCCACCCCACACACACCGACATGTCGTTCCTACCGGTATGTATACACTTTTAAAACATATTTCACATTAACAAAATATCCTCTAAGTTTTACTACAATAAATGAAGAGCACATACAAATATATTACTCTCCTTGGGGTAATCTGAGCCTAAACACGACAGATGGAGTACTTATGTTACAACAAGGAGTCCCCGAAACAACAAGAATTCTCTTTCAATTGTAATAAGTTTTATTTACCTTTCTTTTCCTTTACTTTAAGATTCGAAAGACCAGCTTAAAAATAATTGTCTACAATCCTTTGAAAAAGAAACCTCAATTAAGTGTCTCCAGAAAATATTAACCCTTGGCCAGACATAGACATACATCACACTCAAATAATATATATCGGATTTCACAAACGGTGCCAAAATATGCGAATCCAATTATAAACTCAAATTAAAGACTGGATGGTGGTTATCTACCGGTACTGAAGTTAAACCCTGTAAGATGTACTAAATTACGATATAAAAGGACAGACGTTGGAAGGCAGACGTGGGGCTTTTTACGAACATCCACTACCTTGAGGTATTTCAATACTGTCGTTACTCGGGAATCGGATTGCTAAAACCGCAGACATATTGCACACGGGGGTCGAGAGGTAGCTTTTGTCAAAGGCGAGAACAAACGAGATTCCCCGAACAAAGGGCCATAATCGCCGTAGGATGAAATTGTGTCACCTGGGGAGAATCCCCAAAATCTTAAATAAACAAATGTTTATTCGTTGTAATGAGACAGATTCCAACTTTCGTTACCGTGTCGACTCAACTGAGGCGTCAGGCAAGGGGCTACACTTGCTTCGTGGCGATTTGGATACCAGGTGAAACAAATATAAATGAAATAAATAATTAAAAGCAAAGTAAAGCGAACAGAAGAAAACATAAGAAAAAGAAAAAGAAAAAGAAGAATAGTGAAAAAAGAAACCAGAAAGGAAAGAAAGAAAAATAATAAGAAAAAAGAAATAAGAAAAAAGAAAAGGAAAGAAAGAAAAGAGGAGCAGAAGAAGAAATTGAACAACATAATTGAAAGGAAAGCAATGTTATATCTTGATAAGAGGAAATAAAAATATTTGGGTGGTTGTTTTTGGGGGCTGTTATTATTATTATTACTAGGGTGGCGTCCACATTGACATTTTGACTTTCTCAGATTCCAGGGGCGGCACAAACTATTGGATTGGCATGCTTCCATCAGAGAACTGTTCAAGTAAAGCCGTCGTGAACACAGCAAAGAATTCTGGCCAAGACATGGCACAATACATGTACTAATAAAATCACCGTAAAATCATGGTTTCATTGTATACACCTAAGAGGACACGTACCAGTCTATGCAACTAATTTGCATATTTTTGTAATAAGGAGAATTTAAATTGGACACTGCAGTTAAAAAGCAGTTAAATTGTTTCATTCTGCCATTTTAGTAATATATACCGTGAAGAGCAGCAAACGCGTTAAAGGTGCTTACTCTATCTTTATACCTTTAAACCTCAAACAATAATTGCATGTAATCGTTATATTTAATATATGGAACGGCTATAAGTGAATAAAGATGGATATTACGTAGACAATGACAGTCACTGGATGAAGATAACGGGATGTTGCCGAAACACTTGGCATAAAATCCGTTGAAAGCGAAACACATATTTCGTTTCAATATCCAAATTATCACGAATACCATGGATCACTAATCAACATGAACATTCTATGATGCTTTACCAACTTAACCACACAATCAATAACAGCAGAACGTCCATGTATTATAAGTTTTTATTGTAATACCTATATTTTTTTCTATTCCAGTAGTATTCAACATATTTTCGAGTGATTCATATATCAAAGGCCGTGGTATTTGCTATCCTAACTGTGGGATAGAGAATATAAAAGACCCCTTGCTACTAATGGACAAAAATGTAGCATAGTTCCTCTTTAACAGTATGCCTAAATTGCCAAATGTTTGACATCCAATGGCTGGTGATTAATAAATCAACTTGCTCTAGTGGAGTCGTTAAAACAACATATTTGTTTACAACATTGTTCATGTCTCCCTTATAATTAATTTGTAAACAAAACTGTCATATATTTTTTATCATCAAATTTCAGGAAATACCTTGGTGTGGAATACATACTTCCATTTAATGTACACATGATATTTCTTTGTTTTTATTTCCACTACTCTGTGACTGTTATTCGTCAAAAGTCATCATATGAAGTCAACAGCCATTATAAACTAGATGTTTCTGTGGTACTCTATCAAGCTAGGAGATGGACACTTACGTTGTTTCCCACCCAAAAGAACACTTTAAGATTTGATTTATGTGTATAATTTACTTTAAGTGTGGGACATTAGGAGATACTTCCCAAGCACTCAAAAGTCAAGAGTTAGTCAAATGTAATAAATCCAAAACGTCGTAAACGTATGCGATAAATTGAAACGACTCTCACAAACCCGTTACAATACAACAGTCCCACGTTCAAGAACTTCAAGTGACGAACGTTCGCCGTAGCGTTACAGAACTTTTGCTTGCAAGTTTTTATCTGATCTTATTGGGTTTTTGTTGTTGTTTCGTTTTGCTTTTCTTCTTCTGTTTGTTGTTGTTTCCCCCTTCTTTTTTATTTTTGTGTGAATGTATTACTTGTTTATTAAGTGCTTATGATAAAAATATATGTACTGGACACGATCTTGATGCGCGGTCGGTCTAGGAGCGATCCCCGTCAGCTAACCACTGGGTTTTTTTCTCGACATAACCATATGTCCGACGCCGATATAACCGTAATATAATGTGTTGAGTGCGTCGTTAAACAAAACAAAACAAAACAAAACGATCTTGATATTCATCAATTCAATGTATTGCATATCACTAAACGATATGATGTCAGTAACCTTTCTACAATGTACGCAAATGACGTATACTGCGTCAATGGACGTTTTAGCAACAGCCAGAAGACTTTTGGCTCCCGCTATTTTGTTTCTCCACATCCAGTATTAAAACGAATTTCTTTTACTATGACCAGATTCATGATTCAATGAATACCAAAGCTTACATCTTTCGCCAGCCTTCTACATCTCACCAATTTCAAAATAAGTGTGGCTTCTATAACCAAAACAACCACTTCAAAGAATACCAATATCATTTCCATTTCCGCGTCTCACCCTTTCTCGTAGCTGATTATAATCTTGAAACATTGCTCAACAAGTGCCGTGCAATCGGCGCACCGGAAGCGACTCTACCAGTGCACAATCTGTCCCACGGGGATAATAACATTCAGACAAAGATTGCCATCAAACTCTAGGGCTTCCTACGATTCCCTGTCAACATCAGCCGTAATAACCGCATGGAGGTTTTACAAACCGAAGTCGGACCTATGTGGTCAAGAGTGTGCAAGATGCTGGGTTTTATGACTGAAGGGTCCTCAGGTTCGTGCCCTATCACAAGTAGGCTTAAAGCGTTCAAAAGGCCAGTCTTCGTGAAGAGGACTTGTAAGCTTAAGCCTGCTTCGTAACAGGTGATGTTGTATGTAAACTTATGTATTCAGGGACGTTTAGTGTGGGACATAGCACAGTGGTAAAGCATTAGTTTGATGCGCGGTCGGTATAGGGTCGATCCCCATCGGTGGAACCATTGGGGGTATTTCTCGTTTCAGCCAGTACTAACAAACGTTGAGAAGTTTATTTCGTCTTCTATTTCTCATTTTAGCCAGTGCAACACGACTGGTGTACTATCCTGTCTGTGGGATGGTGCATATAAAAGATCTCTTGCTGCTAATCGAAAAGAGTAACCCATGAAGTGGCGACTGCGGGTTTCCTCTCCTCTCAATACCTGTGTGTCATTAACCATATGTCTGACGTCATATAACCGTAAATAAAATGTGTTGAATGCGTCATTAAATAAAATGTCATTTTCTTTCCTTTCAGGGACGTACCTACCTAGGTGGGACAATTGAAAAATAGGGTACAGTAACAACATGTATTTTCCAGCTTGATAAAACAAAAGGTATTTTTCAACTAAATATGGCATTTTTTCTTTTTTGTTTGGGAGAGGTGGTAGGGCAGTTGCCTTCATTTTCATCACTCAGGGATAGGGAAGCAATGATCTAATGATGATAAATACGAAATAAAACTAACAAATACAATAGCTATTATCATCCTACTTTCTCATCTAAAAGTCTCAGTATTTAATGCTAAACCTACATTTTGAGAAACATAATTTTTGTCAAATTAGAAAAAAAGACATGATGTATCTTCGAAATGGTATATATGTCGTTAGTACAAATGAGAATCCGTTCTAGTAGCAATCTTGTTTTGAAACTGAGCAATTTAACATGGATTTAATACTAGAAAATGACATCTGTGTAGTTGCGACCATAGTAAATAATCGCTCAGAAACCTTAACCCTCAGTCTAAAGAAATATCCATTGAATATAATTGACCAAAGTGACGCCCATTACTAATCCATCCGGTTGCAACGACGCTGAAACAATCAATTGGATTGCAAGCATCAATTTTTAATGTCACTCTACGGAGGACGATTTCTCTGATTGTGTAACAAGACTATTGAGAAATGATGCCCAATTTGTCCGCGGCCATCTCGTAAGACACTAATCTGTCTGTTATCTTGTCACGGCTATTTGTCTTCCGGCACAAGATTGGACGGCGTGGTCAATACAGATGTACTGGGACTCACGAGGGCCAGCGCCGACAGTCATTCCAAGTTCGCTGTTCCGCAGACGATAGAACTTGATAAGAGAAAGCGGCCATCTTAATGCGTATGACATTTTTGGTTGATTTAATTAATTCTGTCTATATAGATGAATATGGCAGCTCGTCTTATCTCCAATCCATCGCTCTCTCTCCTTTCTGACACTCTTGACTAT
>JAECMU010067593.1:0-11984 GCA_016106625.1 Dracogyra subfuscus
CCCCCCCCCCCCCGACCTTTTTCCTGCCCTGGACAGAGAGATCCGGCCAAGGCCGGTCCCTGTGCCCAGGATAGACGTGCGCTACAAAAGCTTGCTCTGAACGTGGACGTAATGTCCTTTTTCATTCCATTTCCATTCCGTCGAGCGACTTGGACTCATTTTAGATCTGGTTCAAAATCTGTCTCAATAGTCTGATTTAAAATTTAGATTAGAAAACCGTCTAAATTGCGTACACATTAAAAAAGCAACAAAAAGAAACATTTTTATCTACACGAACAATTTAATTTTTTGCTATAAATTATGTTTAAAATGTATCCATTAACTTCTTTTTTCTCCCAATTTCAGTTGACTCATTTTATATCCCTACCTCCTTATCTCATATAGGACACATTAACTGGCGCAAGTCAGCGAGCGTGTTTGAACATTCATTTGATAGAAACACGTTAAATCTAGACATTTGAGCTAGGTAGCTGTTGTGTCAAACAAAGCTGGTAAAAAAAGGTTTTGAAACTTTATATATCATACCCAACTTGTGATAAACCGGCCTCGGTGACGTCGTGGTTAGACCATCGGTCTACAGGCTGGTAGGTACCGGGTTCGGATTCCAGTCAAGGAATGGAATTTTTAATCCAGATACCGACTCCAAACACTGAGCGAGTGCTCCGCAAAGCTCAATGGGTAGATGTAAACCACTTGCACCGACCAGTGATCCATAATGGGTTCAGCAAAGACCATGGTTAGTGCTATCCTGCCTGTGGGAAGCGCAAATAACAGATCCCTTGCTGCTAATCGGAAAGAGTAGCCCATGAAGTGGCGACAGCGGGGTTCCTCTCAAAATCTGTGTGATCCATAACCATATGTCTGACGCCATATAACCATAAATAAAATGTGTGGAGTGCATCGTTAAATAAAGCATTTCTGTATTTTTCTTTCTGCCAGTTTCCCTATATAACGACTGGTGGAATGTGCCTCTGACAGCACCACACATTGTACGGAGAGCATCATATTGTTTAATGAACTCATGACAACTATTTTCTATGCAGATCAGCGGACTTTCCCCAGCAATCCTTCCTGTCTGTACACTGAGGATGCAGGGCAGGCTTGTGAGATGACTGGGGCGGATCTGGGGGGGGGAATCCAAGGGATCCGGACCCCCCCCCCTCAAATTTGAAAAGTGTCCCTTTTATTTATGATTTTTAGGGTGTTTGTTTTACAAATTTATTTAGTTTTTAACATTATTATTATTATTGTTGTAGCACTATTATATAAAGATTCATGTGAACCGTGTGTAATTTTTCAATAGTGCCTTTTCATAATGTTATGATGCCCTTTTTGTCTTGGACAACCCCCTCATCAGAAAAGCTGGATCCGCCATAGGATGATCGACAGAATTATCGCATTATGTCAAACAGAAGCAGAGTTGCGATAGCCGTGAAACACTGACTTAGTAGTAGTTGTCTCCCTTGCACTACTCTTTATCATATTTAGTAGTAGTAGTAGTATATTATTATAGTTAATGGAGAATGTTTCTAAAATGTATTAGCAATATCACATTCTTTTGAAGTGGCCGTTAGATACCATTTATTTCAATACGAGTTGTTTTAAAATGTATCTAACGATCGAAAGCGAGATTGATAAGTTTTTATACGAGTTGTGAGATAAATGGTATCTAACGGACACGAATGTATTATTCTATTTCTTACATATCCTCAAGAACCAACTTTTAAGAACATTTTAACAACTAAAAGATATTTACAACCTTTGCACTTGTAGCTGACTTACGCGTCACAGACGCATGGTTGCCAGGTTAGCTATACGTCAGTGTAGCCTAATCGATTTTCACCGTGCTGGGGTTGTTTATTGGAGGATTGACATTGGTAACCAGGGCCCCGTTCCACGAAGCGAACATCATCAACTCGTATATACAACAAAAACCCACACCAACATAAGCAAGACCAATCATTTACTCGTTTTTTAACTTTTATTTGTTTGTGTATTTAAAAATCAAACATCTAAATGTGCCCAAAAAGACAAAGTCAAAGTTTGTTTTGTTTCGACACCACTAGTGCACATTGTGCTCAGAAAGTTACATATAAAAATATTAAACAAATTCATACTCTTACATTCAAGACTGCACTAATGGGAAGAAATATGGGACCGCATACACAATAAAAAGCAAATATTATTAACTGTAAGCTTAACTCTCATTCAAAGTATCAGAAAGTTAACCGTGCTACTTGCAACCAATCCAACAGTCCTGACATTCAATTTTACATGACATATTTCTGTATGTTATACAGGTATATATCTACTCTAGTACTATGTTAAATTTGGTCATAAATACAATGTGTTCCCTTCATTCTTTCCATTAACATACAATCAATACAGTACATGTACATACAAAATGTATCAAACAAATATTAAATGAAATATATCAATGACAAAACCATTATCCGCGATTAAGACCATGACCGAATCTCCGCACAATGCAGAGTCGAATGGGCATTTGGTAAAACAGTGGTTGATCTATCTAATGCCTCATCTATAGGACTGCCACTCCCGAGGAGATCATTTACTGTGGCACAGCGCTTGCTCGATATGCGGTCGGTATGGGATCGATCTGTGTGGTGGGCCCATTGGGCTATTTCTCATTCCAGCCAGTGCACCACGACTGATATGTACTACCCTGTCTGTGGGATGGTGCATATAAAAGATCCCTTGCTGCTAATCGAAAAAGAGTAGTCCATGAAGTGGCGATAGCCAGTTTCCTCTCATTATGTGTGGCCCTTAACCATGTTTGACGCCATATAACTAAATAAAATGTGTTGAGTGCTTCTTTAAATAAAACATTTCTTTTTTCATTTACTGAACAATAAACCCTTCTTACACTGCTACAAAGAGGACTTCCACTCCCAGACTAAATAAAGAAAGAAATGTTTTATTTAACAACACACTCAACACATTTGATTTACAATTATATGGCGTCAGACATATGGTCAAGGACCACACAGATTTTGAGAGGAAACCCGCTGCTGCCACTTCATGGACTACTCTTATGTCGATTAGCAGCAAGGGATATTTAACTTGCTCTTCCCACAGGCAGGATAGCACAAACCATGGACTATGTTGAACCAGTTATGGATCACTAGTCGATGCAAGTGGTTTACACCTATCCATTGAGCCTTGTGGAGCACTCACTCAGGGTTTGGAGTCAGTATCTGGATTAAAAATCCCATGCCTCGACTGGGATCCAAACCCAGTACCTACCAACCTGTAGACCCAATGGCCTAACCATGACGCCACCGCGGCCGGTCTCTCCCAGACTACTTCACTCCATCAAAACTAACACAGGACAGAGCTCAATGGATTAACTACAGCTGTGATGACATGCACTCATGAACCACTGTCATGAAATATGGTGTTCATGAAAGGTGAGTATATCCTGCCCTATCGATGGCACCAGACAAGAGGACTGCCACCACAGCTATCAAGTCTGCCACTTCATCTAAAAAGATGAGGAAAAACAATGTGCAATAGTTTTTCCAAAAGCAGTTTTATTCATAATAAACCCCACCCAAGAACAATTACTATCTTTTGTTCCAGGAACTACATCATGATGACAATTCTGGACACCATAATAATAATAATAATAATAATAAAAATAATCATCATGAAAATTTTAATGTCCGATAAAATTAACATGTTCAGAACAATACCAACTGTATTTCATATTGTATATTAACATAATGTGATGAGTATCAGATGATGATATGCATTCCAATTATGAAATGATCCAATGGAAATGTTTATATGAAAATCGTTGGTATATAAATGCACACTCAAATGACTATGGTTTTGCTGTCAATGAGAACCGACTGCAATTTAAAGAAAGCTGACCTGCTACATTGCCTGAAAATATATTTTCATATATATCCATAGCCATATCGTACTTATTATAGATATTAGGGTATATACCCCTCAAAACTACTCCCATTGTAAACAGGAATTCTCCTCAAAAACAGATATTTTTTTTTAATGTTCTCATTTTAAACAATCTGATTAAAATTAGCTCCACTATTACATGTGGATCTAACAGAAGCCCATTGGAGCTTATGTTCAGTAGGCCTTTCATTCGACCAATCAAAACCTTAGTTGCAAAATCATGCCAGTAATTTGAAAAGAATCTGAAAACATTTGGGATTATGCCGAGTGTATACGAAATGATTCGGTTGAATTATTAAGTATGCCAGAAACTAATTGCAATATAAAATTTTATATAAAATTACTTTTAACATGAACAAAGAACCATGATGGTATAGCCATAAAATGTGTTTATACTAGTAGACAATCCAGAGTTTATTACTGCACTTTTCCCCCCTGTTTTTTTAATGTTGAAACTGACCAACACGTTCGCCTATTGCATAATTAGTCTCGCCTGATATTTTTTGAATTTGTATGCTCCCGAATAACGCTATAAATGGCGAAGTGTAATTGGTCGATATTTATATTGTTATTTATAGATAAAATGTCACCTCGACATAGGAGTCTACACAGTGCTGTTAGATCTACTGCTAGACCCAGCAGAGCTAATTTTAATCAAATTGCATTTTAAATACCAGTACAGAACCTCTCTGAACCAGATATCCCTTTAAACTGGATATTTTTTTCCTTGGTCAGGGTTTGACAAAAACACCAGAGCTTCATTTCGGCTAATGAATTTTTGGCCTGATCTAGTGGAAAGTTTAACTTTGTTTTATTTAACAATATTACTAGTGCAAATTGATTAATTATCAGCTATTGGATGCGGTAATTTTGACATAGCGAGAAATTCTGCTATATTTTTCCATTAATAGCAAGGAATCTTTTATATGCAGCATTCCATAGACAGGATAGCACATACTATGACCTCTGATATACCAGTCATGACACAGTGGCTTGAGTGAGAAAAATGTTTGACATTAGAAAAAAGTGAAAGTGTTTTGAAAATAACAAAATAATACTCACAAATAAATAACATATAGTAAATTCAATAGTTTGAAAAAGGTGTTCCCTGTGGGAAAGATTATAGCTATTAATTTGAGCAATGCAATTTAATCATACATTTTTAACAATTCCAGTGCTGAATAGCAGAACATTTCGGTGCTAAAAAAAAACACCCCAGAAGAAAAAGAAGAGACAAAATCCCAATGATCTTGATGTTTAGATAATTGTGATTTTGTTTTTACTCGGAGCTATTCCAGAAACGATGGGGCAAAGGTGGGGGCATTTGTACAGCCAGAAAATACATTTATTTAAACCACAGTGGAAAACATAAAGAGAATGACACACTACTATGCTACATTAGTATACAACAGGCTATTAAAGTGTATCTAACATTCGATAAATGTGACATTTGTATACAGAGTTCGCACACTTTGTCATGAACCAATTTCATGACTTTTAAAGGAATTTTACATGACCCTTTGAAAAACAAGAGAAAAGATTATCCAGGATTTTTATGCAATCATCCACATAATATAACTATTATCCATTTTCTTGTATGAATCTAAAATAAATTTTATGTTCCATGACCGAATTCAATGTTTGATGACCTTCTAGGCCTGGAAAATGACATTTTCAAATTCCACGACTTTCCCTGACCCATATGAATACTTAATAAAGAATGAGGCAACAAACTCCCCAACTGCACACCTGTCACATACATGGAATACTCTATATGATTATGGCAGCAATAAGATCACGGTTTACACGCACTTTGCCACAATGAATATAGCAGTAGCACCATTCACATTGCTTTTGGATACACCAGACAAGCAGCCGTAGTTGAAATGGGAAATGGAGATACAAATGACTTTGTCCAGAAGAACAGAGGCATTCGTGAAAAGGGTCTTAAAAACAGGAGGTCACTGTGAGCTTTAAAACAGTTTTCAGGTAGTAAAGATGACAGCGGGTTCCAAAATTAATTTTATTTAAAATCCTGAAGTTTTACTACTGGTGGTTGAGTACTGAGATGGACTCTATATACGGTTGCACAATTGTATAAAATGGCAGTCCCCATTCAGAATATATGCAAAGCATCGGCCAAAACCTTTTCGTCAGTTTGGGTTGGATAATATGGACACACTGTAGAGACAGTTAAAAATCAGTATTTTGGATATATCTGTAAAACTTTCAACTCTGAGGTAGTGCTAACGTCTGGATGATTATCCTATCTGAGAAATAACCCACAGTCCAGAGAGAGGGATTTCTCCCATGTCTTATCACGCCTCAGGTCAGCATGATACAACCGAGTGAAATCCACCAAACTGAAATAATTGCTGAAATTTAACACCATGGATGGGTCGATACCATTCAGATATTCCACCAAATGTAAACAACTGCTGAGAGAGGTAACACCATGGATGGGTCAATACCATGCAGATGTTCCACCAAATGTAAACAATTGCTCAGATTTAACACCATGGATGGGTCAATACCATGCAGACGTTCCACCAAATGTAAACAACTGCTCAGATTTAACACCATGGATGGGTCCATACCATGCAACTGTTCCATCAAACTTGCTTCAGAGATTTAACACCATGGATAGGTCAAGGCCACGTGAATCCTTACAAATTGGTACTTGTTCATTTACTCTTTGAACCTGAATATTTTGATCTTTGTGCTGTTCATAATAACAAAACGTTTATTGAAGGATAATCTGGGCAGGCTCTCCATTTTTGAGTTTTTTGTCCACGCCATTGGTCAGATCAAACTGTCTTCGAAGGAATGCATATAGAAGGTCTGTGACAAGAAAAACCTGGAAAAAAACACAAATGCATCAGGTTATAATTAAAACAAGCAGAGATACATACGAAATATCTGTAACTAGAAAAGGAAAAATGTTAAGTATTATTAAAACAAAAAAATATGTATACAACATAACATTATTTGTAACCAGAAACACAAATCCAACCCACAGACAGGAAAGCACATACCAGGGCCTTTGGCCAGTTGTGGTGCACTGGCTGGAATGATAAAAACCAAAATCAGTTGAATGGATCCACTGAGACAGCATTTTAAAGGAATACAAACACAGATTGGAATGAATGAATGAATAAAAGAATGAATGCTTAACGACACCCCAGCACAAAAATATATCGGCTATTGGGTGTCACACAATGGTAGATATAAAAATGAACAAACAGACTGGTTACAGTACATTTTTAATGGTCAACAACTTACCTCTGCAGTTGAGTAAGTCAAAGTAATTGCAAAATAGAAGTTAGCATTTGCACTGCCAGCATAGATCCACAGATGCCACAGGATTGGGGCAAACACAGAGCAGCAGATGTACATACACCCAACCACAAACTTGTTACGCATATCTGAAGAAAAAAAAAGAGAGAAAAAAAGGACAAATAATTTCATTAAATAAACTCGAATATTCAAAGAAAATTATTTTTATACACATGTCTTTGATGGGTTGTATTATGGTGTTGTGTTGTCCGTCTGTAAACGTTTTGTTTCTGGAGCATATCTTTCTTTTAGATTTTATATAGGATCAATCTTCATCAAACATTGCATACAAGTACAACTTGGGATGGCCATATCTGAAGTGTACCATAACTTGATCACTGTGACCTTATTTTGATGGATGTATTGCTTACCTCACTGGTAATCTTGCTTTCATAGTTATATCTCAGCACCACATGTTGGGAGTAGCATAATTACATGTACATATTGAAGCTACAATATCTAAAAACATGTTGGTAATTGGTATTAGGACCACCTCACTAATAAGACCAACTTTAATAAGTCGCGCTGATGGTCACAATAGCAGTTTCACTTTATTGCAACTGTAATGAGATAGATGTCCGTTCTTGTTCCATTTCTGGTACTGACATTTTGGGGTATTTTAGCACAGGCATATGTGTATGATATATTATTGAAAATGTTAAAAATAAATAGTCACAGAGTTAGAAAGATGATTTTTGAAAATAAAACAATAATTCTTTTGGCAGTAATGCTAATGTAATAGAAAAATCAACCTCCACTGAGGGGATTCGAACCATGGACTTTCACCAAGTGAAGTATCGTAATAAGGAAATTCCCACTAGCTACTGTCAGTAGGAGCACTTAATACCAACACTACTTGACTTATAGGAATAAACATTGTAATCCAGAATCGGACACTTTTGTCTAATATGGGGGAAAACAAATCTGTCTGCCCCCTCCTCCTCCCTACAAATATGGGAGCCTGTATGCCTACGATAACGTTTGATACTCACACTGGAATATATGGCTCCACAGTGGCAACAGGGAGAAGTACAAAGCAGCATCAGCATAGCTGGGGTAGGACTTGAAAATGCCCATAAGAAAGACCAAAATATACATCTGGAATACAGGACTGTCTCTGAAACAATAAACATGGAATTTTGGTGATCACAAAGAGTCGGAGCCCTCAATGTTACTATATTATAGAATATTATACCTTTAATTATATATCCATACAAAATTACAATAAATACTTTAATGTATCATATAACATCTTACATTTTCAGTGCAATTAAAGTATGTGATATTTTTCATACTTTAAGAATTTGATAACTTTGCAAATAAGATGTAAATTAGTCGAGGTCTCGGCACTAGGTTTATTGACATTTAAGCTAACGTACTTGGGCGACACTCCATGATTGACCTATACATTCATAGTCATCAAATAAAAACATTTCAATGGCAATTTGACACTGAAAGCTGTCCAGAGTTCAGAAAATGTTAGATAACTTTATTTTGATGTAAGGACATCCAAAATGACGTCATTTGAATTTGACGTCATTTCCATTCAACAATATACTGCGCCACATATTCTTATGTCATTTGAATATCTAGTAATGGTGGACTGGAATTAAAGTTGTTTGTACAGTTTACAAAAACTTGTTGTATTAAGCTTGAGCTTATATGATAAAGAGGTTATTACCCTCGTGTTCTTCGGTATCGTCATTATGATATATTAGGAATACAAATAATGTATACATAATACAATTTTTAATCCTAATAAATGATATTGACGATACCGAAAAACACTCTGGTAATAACCTCTATTTACTAGTAGAGAAAACAAGAATTCACCAGAATTAAATTTCTTGCATATAGTAAAGTGTTTTTTTTAGGTACACTGTAATAAACATCAACAGGTGCAACTATAAACCAAGTTTCATTGACCTAGGACTTATAGTGTGTGAGAAACTGATCTAAACATGATGCACATCAACAGGTGCAACTACAAACCAAGTTTGATTGACCTAGGACTTATAGTTTGTGAGAAACTGATCTAAACATGATGCACATCAACAGGTGCAACTATAAACCAAGTTTGATTGACCTAGGACTTATAGTTTGTGAGAAACTGATGTAAGCATGATGCACATCAACAGGTGCAACTATAAACCAAGTTTGATTGACCTAGGACTTATAGTTTGTGAGAAACTGATGTAAACATGATGCACATCAACAGGTGCAACTATAAACCAAGTTTGATTGACCTAGGACTTATAGTTTGTGAGAAACTGATCTAAGCATGATGCACATCAACAGGTGCAACTATAAACCAAGTTTCATTGACCTAGGACTTATAGTTTGTGAGAAACTCATGTAAACACACAATTTTAACACAAAAGTTAACACCAAGAAACGTAATACCTATACCTCACCTTTTTACTTTTGTAAAGGTGAGACGACCAAAAGAAATACTGGAAAATCTTTGGTGAACATTATGCCAGATGGATGTTGCTGACAGGTTTGCTGTCTTTGTACATCTCATCTGTCTCTAATGGCCCTATCAGAGGCTAGTAGGTACTGGGTTCAGATCCCAGTCGAGGCATGGGATGTTTAATCCAGATACCGACTCCAAAACCTGAGTGAGTGCTCCGCAAGGCTCAATGGGTAGGTGTAAACCACTTGCACCGACCAGTGATCCATAACTGGTTCAACAAAGGCCATGGTTCTATCCTGCCTGTGGGAAGTGCAAATAAAAGATCCCTTGCTGCTAATCGGAAAGAGTCGCCCATGAAGTGGTGACAACGGGTTTCCTCTCAAAATCTGTGTGGTCCGTGACCATATGTCTGATGCCATATAACCGTAAATAAAATGTGTTGAGTAGCATTTCTTTCTTTCTTTCTAATGGCTCTATCCAGAAAACATGACACATTTAGTAGATTCAATGATTTCATACGAGTTGTTATGATGTGATAAGATACACAATGCAGAAACCTAGTCGTACTCAATGTATATTTGTGTGATACACACATACATGTACATACGTATTTCAAGATATTCAGGGAAATATTATATGATTCATACAGCCACTCACCACTAAAATTCAAGGCCTTTTTAAGGCTTTTTCAAGTCAGCAAAAACCTTTTTCAAGGCTCCTACAAGTTACATGTACATGTTTTTGTAAAAATACATTGCTGCTATTTGCATACATACTTTAGGCATGGAAATTACCAACTGTTAAAGGGAAATAACTCTTTATTTCATACCGTGCAAAACAATTTCGTCATCGATTTTAAAGTCATTTTCCATACCTAAAAACTGTTTATTTGTGCATTATTATTTTTAAATATATCAAATAATATTAATAATAAGTTTATTAAACTATATAATTCACTACACATGATTATCTGCTAAATTCAAGGACTTTTCAAGGCCAAACTACAAAATTCAAGGCCTTTTCAAGGCAATTTTTAGTTTCAAGATCTTTTCAAGACTGCACCTGAAATTCAAGGCCTTTCAAGCCTGTGTGAACCTTGTATAACAATGGTAACATATGCGATCAAATCGGTTGTAATGTAGATGGCTGCCAATTATGAAACGGGTAAAGATGAGCAGGGGTTCCTGTTACAATACAACAAGATCAAAGTAATCACTGCACATACTTTAAAGTGATAGCCAGCGGTATTGTAAAGATGACAGCATTTATCTGGAACACACAGAGAAAGAATGTGCGAAAATGCTCAAACATTTCGGTGAAGAAATACCAAAACACTCCAATATTCGGTGTAAGATCTGGAACTGTTAATCTGAAAGTAAACAACAAAACAAATATTTCATTTACAAGTATAAAGTAATAAATGTGAACATATAGTTCAGCTAAACTTTCTAATTTTAAAAAACATTTGTTTTTTTTACAAATATTGAGAAATACCTAATTTAAGTAAAAGATTCATTAACAAAATATTGCTTGGTGTAGTTAGAATGAGGTCTTTATGTAAATAATGTATATCAATCCACCATTCAATCAACTTTTATTAAGGTTAAAACAAGTAGTGTAGAAAGTAGTAGCAAAAAACAACAACAACAACAACAAAATCCAAAAGACAACATCAATTTTACTCTGAAAAAATTTTGATGAACAATTAGCAAAGTTTATTTTAATTTGGCAAATAAAATAAATGGATTTAGCTTTTTTTTTTTTTTTAAAGATACTTTGTCAAAAAACCCAAAAACATTCTCACCCAGAGCTAGCCTTGAATGTACACAATATGTATTTGCTGTTAACAACATTACAACTCACTGTTTTATTAATTAAAAAAAACATTACATGATATAACTCACATGAAACCATACGTTGAGTGCAGGAAGTTCCACGATCCTTCCATTAGAAAAGAAACCCCTAAGAGCAAGCTTGTCCAGAATATGACAAGAACTGACGTGCGGATGTAACTGCCTACCGCTTTCGTGTCAGAATAGTTGTCTGTATTCGGACAAGCTTTCTGAAAAAAAGAGGAAGTTTACAATGTTACAATGATAAATTTTGTTTGCTGTATGTAAAACAGTTTCTTTCTTCTTTATTATTCTCCACCAGTCTCAAGCATCGACAATATACATTATCATATACATGTACAAGTTTTATTATAATTATATAACCGGCCTCAGTGGCGTCATGGTTAGGCCATCGGTCTACAGGCTGGTAGGTACTAGGTTCGGATCCCAGTTGAGAC
>JAECMU010067615.1:0-10890 GCA_016106625.1 Dracogyra subfuscus
TTCAAATGTGTTGAGTGCGTCGTTAAACAAACCAAAAAAAAAAAATCTAAAAAAAAAAATAACGACGCACTAAACACATTTTATTTACGGTTATATGCTGTCCTACATATGGTTAAGGACCACACGGATCCCTTGTTGCTAATCGAAATGAGTAGCCCATGAAGTGGCGACAGCGGGTTTCCTCCCTCAGTATTTGTGTGGTCCTTAACCATATGTCCAACGCCATTTAACTGCGAATGAAATGTGCTGAGTGCGTCGTTAAATACAACATTTACTTTTTTATTATTAGTTTATTCTTGTCATATACTTTTACTGAACGGCCAGAATGAAAAGAAAAACATGTTCTATAGCTATGCTTACCCCATAAGAAAAATAAGCCCGGTATAATCATTTTGTTGTTGAAAACTTAAAGGGACATACCCTAGTTTCAGTTCATGAAAATTAACATTAAGTTTAGTTTAATTTACATACATGTAACACATTTTTATATAGTTACAATTGAGTGAAACATGAGTCTTTGACTTTGAAATGGTGAAATACCCTCTAAAATAGAATAAAACTCGACTGCATAACTGTTACTTCTCAGAGGCACGTGCCTTTTTAAAAATATGAGAAATGCATTTTGTGATATTAAAAAACATCAGGATGACCAAAAACACTTCGAATGTACGGAAATGGATACTTTAAACAATAACATTTAAGTAAAGTATGATTTCAGTTATCATAAAAAGCCTCTAATAGTCAAAATTATGTCTTAGTGTTTAAAAACTAGGGTATGTCCCTTTAACTACGGTTAGCAAGTTGGTGTTGCCATATTTAAAAACGATATGTCAGCCGATTGGTTTCCCACCGCAGAAGAAACTTGCACCGTCATGGTCAGTCACCAGGAAACGTGGACAATTTTACGCCAATTTCCAACGAGTCAAACCAGTCTTATACCTCGTTTGGGATTCAGTGTCACATTGATTTCCAATTTGAGGTGATTTATTCAGACACTGATTTACAATGTTTACAAACATAAGAGGAAATAGAGTAAATCACAAAACGAGTAAGATAACAGTTTTGTGAAATACATTTGCTACAAAATTGTCCCCTGTCCCCTTAAACCAACGGGGCGAGACGTAGTCCAGTGGTAAAGCGCTCACTTGATGCGCGATCGGTTTAGGATCGATCCCCGTCGGTGGACCCATTGGGTTATTTCTCGCTCCATCCAATGCACCACGATTGGTACACCAAAGGCCGTGGTATTTGCTATCCTGTGTATGGGATGGTGCATAATAAAAGATCCCTTGCTGCGAATCGAAAAAGGTAGCCCATGAAGTGGCGACGGCGGGTTGCCTCGCTCAATATCTGTGTGATCCTTAACCATATGTCCGACACCATATAACCGTAAATAAAATGTGTTGAGTGCGTCGTTAACTAAAACATTTCCTGCTTTCCTTAAACTAGCAAGCAGAGTACGGAAACGAAGACGTGTTGAAAAGTTATATGTCATAGTTCGAGGATGACGCAACAGTATGACGTAATGGTGACTTTCTCCTATTAATAATTAAGATCCATAACTGTATGTAAAATCGCCATATAGACTGCAAGGCTAAGTGGCTGTATGTTTTATTTACATAAAAGCTATTTGATTCTGTTATCAGCTCAAAGAAAATCAAAATGTTTAATCTTGTAATAAGATGTTTTATAAATTATTTAAACCACAACAATTCGATGCCATAGCATCAAACTAAAAACAAATATCACAATACGTTTAAAAGTGGCTTGACTTAAGACGAACATATTTTAACGATAAGGCGTTTCAAAGATTTATGGTAAGATAATAATAATAATAATAATAATAATAATAATAATAATAATAATAATGAGTAATATTAACTGACAATTACAATAAACCTATTGATATAAGAACATAGTTAAACTTTAACTGATGCTATACAATACATACACAAGTTAATAATGCATTTACTTTAATATTACGTATTGTAACAATTGTGTCAGATACTACCGTGAAAACACAACGTTTCTAAGAACTTGAGGTTCGTATATATAAAAAAAGTTAATCAAGCATGGAATTATAAAATCAGAAGAAAAAGGTACCAATGTTAACAGTAAATGACACAATAACATCCGTTACTACATATGAATAAATTAATGTTTAACGACCCCCAACACGAAAAATACATCGGCTTATGGGTGCCAAACTATGGTAAATGTAAACAGTAAGTGATAAACTACATCAATATAAAAATTCAAAAGTTAACTAAAAACAGTGTAAAGAACTCTGCAAACATACAAATAAAACATATAGGTAATATTCTCTTATTACATATAGCCATAATAATTCATATGTATTTCATGCTATACATCTTTATAAACATATGTTACACAGAAGTGAATAAATGAATAGGATATTACAAAAACGTAAAATTATGAATTTTAAAAGACAAACCAAACATTTTAAAAATATTATTCTGCACATCTAAATTTGAATTGATTTTTGTTTGTTTGTTTAACGACGCACTCAACACATTACAATTACGGTTATATCGGTGTCGGACATATGGTGATGTCGAGAAAAAAACCCAGTGGTTAGCTGACGGGGATCGATCCTAGACCGACCGCGCATCAAAATTTGAATTGAATAAACAAAACAAACAAAACAAACAAAACTGTCTCAAAATACCGAACTAGTCGATGTGCTACTTGCCAAAATATCCAAGAAGATCAATCATTTACCTTTAAAAATATAAGTTTTAAACTAAAAATGTAATTTACTCTTTAATATATAAAACCTGTGATGAAGTTTATATATGGAAAACCAATGGAGAGTTACACCTACGCCTTAATGTATATAGACATCAAACTAAATGAAATTAATTACGTTTCTTGAATGCTAACAAACATTTTCATTATTGTTCCCAAACTTAATGTTTATCGTTTCGTCTATACAAAATATTTTCAGAAAATAATGTTGTTGAAGAGGAGAAAGAGAATTGTTGTACAAATGTATTGATGTTTCTCCAGCAGTGAAGTGTTGATTGTGTTTTTATAATATTCATTTCAACGGTTTGACTTTTGAGTGGATTTTAATAAACAGATAAATATGCTTTATAGAGTCCTGTATAATTTGTTAAATTTATAGAAAAAAATATTGTTATACGTTTCCCCATGAAATAAGTAGTATATCAAACATTGTATAATTCAGATATATTTACTATTAGTTAATCTACCAGACAAACACCCATACAGGCAACACCCGCACAGACCAAAGAATGTATTAACAAACTAGCTAGGTAAAGAACCAAAATACTTCATAATTAACGGCCTTTTTTATTGAACAAAAGGAAAGCTGAAGTGTAGACCAGAAACAAAACCCACGTATTAGAATCTTATTAACGACAGTGAGTTACGACAATCATGTTAAATGACGGGACAGTGTGTTCAGACGTTCTCACTTCCGGCGCCTTGACAAGGGAACACATGTTAGTGAAGGGTTTTTTCTCCTGATGCCGCCGCCAACACATCGCGGCAAGTTTCACGTCGCAAACCTCGTAAATCACGTCCCAGGAATTACTCGAAACAATTACTTAATTACGATCCTGTAACCAGATCTGGGAATCTACCGAAGGACTGCGCATGAATGAAATCGCGTGAGTGATTTACGTCCGGTTTAAGTCGATTCACGGTATCGTTTTATGTTTTGTGAGACACACAAGTGTTAACTTTATTTCAGTCGTCCCGTGTCAAAGATGCTTGTTTACATTTGTCACATTTAGAAGGAGATTGTGTTCTTATGTTGAAAATAAGTTGATCGTTATACAAGATTTTAGAGTCATTTAATACGATTTGTTTCTAAAATGTACTTTTCTTATTTATATAAAAAAAGAAGAAAAAAAGAAGAAGAAAGAGAGACAGACATTGACCAGTTTTAATTTGTTTAAGTACATTTTTTTCTTCTCGTTCCGCTGTAATGAATGAATGAATGAATGAATGAATAAATGAATGAATAAATAAATGGATGAATGCTTAACGACATTGCTGGACAAAATATCTATCAGCTATTGGGTGTCAAACAATGGTAAATTCATGTATATATAAATGAACTGATGATCAAAATCAGTATAGAAATTCTAAAATTAAGATGAAAACACAGTATAAAGAACTGTGCAAAAATATAAGTATCGCAGGGAGTATATTAACATTTCAAATACAAATCATCATCTTGTAAACACTTCAATATAAATTCAAGATGGAGTCGATACGATTCTATAACACTTCGTCCTCCAAATATAATGTTATCAGTCCAAGATGATTACACTCCACCAAAATGTGGCGAAATAGTTTATTGTTAAAGATCCATTATCCATTATTGCATTCCGCCATGTTAACATTTAACTAAACTAAAATGTAATCGATTGTACATATAATATTTGCATAGTTAACTCAAGAATATATATACAAATTGCAAAACTTTACCGGCCTCAGTGGCGTCGTGGTTAGGCAGTCGGTCTACAGGCTGGTAGTATTGGGTTCGGATCCCAGTCGAGGCATGGGATTTTTAATCCAGATACCGACTCCAAACCCTGAGTGAGTGCTCTGTAAGGCTCAATGGGTAGGTGTAAACCACTTGTACCGATCAAAGGCCATGGTTTGTGCTATCCTGCCTGTGGGAAGCGCAAATAAAATATCCCTTGCTGTTAATCGACATAAGAGTAGCCAATGAAGTGGCGAAAGCAGGTTTCCCCTCAAAATCTGTCTTGTCCTTAACCATATGTCTGACGCCATATAACCGTAATTAAAATGTGTTGAGTGCGTCATTAAATAAAACATTTCTTTCTTTGTAAAACATTGCCTCTTGTGGTAAGCAATGGTTTTCCCTATGAATTTTGGGTAAACACGTAAAGTATGTATACGTAATGTATTCGTCAAACAGCAGCCGTTGACTTTAAATTAATGTTATCAGAGCCGTAGCTGGAAGGGGGGGGGGGGGTAATTATATTCCCCCCATCCCCCCAAAATCCGGAAACTTAAAGAAAATGCTCGTATTAACCGTTTAAGAAGGTTTAGACTATGAACTAATCAGTTGCATATGAATGTGCTTTGTTCTTTCAGCAGCACATAAGAAGAATGTTTGTGCCGTAGGATCGACCAGGAGGCCAATTCTCTGATTGCGTTTTTCACCACAACCCAAACAGTGCCCCATGACTGGTATGTCAAAGACCGTGGTATGCCTTGTCCTGTCTCTGAAATATGCATATAATCTGAACGACAAAA
Organism: Dracogyra subfuscus; assembly: GCA_016106625.1. Taxonomy (NCBI): domain Eukaryota; kingdom Metazoa; phylum Mollusca; class Gastropoda; order Neomphalida; family Peltospiridae; genus Dracogyra; species Dracogyra subfuscus. Next base: position 5,281 of record JAECMU010067615.1, read on the forward strand.
CCGTATTCCGATATCAAAATCGTATCTCTGCATTACTTAAGAGCCAAAAAGAACAGTAGGTAAAATCGTGATTGCTTCCATGATCCACTTTCAGAATTACCAAATTGTTTGACATCCAGTATAGTGGGGCGGGCAGCATAGCCCAGTGGTACAGTGCCCGCCTGATGCGCGGTCGGTCTAGGATCGATCCCCGTCAGCTAACCCCTGGGTTTTTTTCTTGACATAACCACATGTCCGACGCCGATATAACCGTAATTCTACTGTGTTGAGTGCGTCGTTAAACAAACAAACAAACAAACATTCCAGTATAGTGGTGACATTAAGCAATGGAAACTTTGTTTTTATGGTGAGTGATTAAAGTTACTCACTATATTTTGTAGACTTTTCGTTTACTATTGGTGTTGACGTCTCTTTAACACACGATGTGTATGACTAAGCATGTTGGCTCTTCTTGGGTGCAGTGTATTTTATGATCGATTCTCACTTGGTTGTGCACGTGTCAACCTCTGCGTTAGAGCTGGTATATCAAACATCGTGGTATGTGATGTTCTGTCTGTGAGAAAGTATAGATAAATCATTTAACTTTTACCTACCTTTAACATCCAATAGATGTCGCGATAGTTTTTGTCAGTGCGTGAAAAGTGTCGTTAAGCATTCTTTCATTCACGGATGTCGGTAATACTGTAGAATACTTTATTTTCGCGGGATCAAATTTTCTCGATTTAATGAAAATGGGTCAATTCGCGAACATTTATTTTAGCGAATTCCCCAACCCCTATCAATAAAAAAACACAACGAAGTACAGATGTCAATAATTTGTTTTAAAAACGGAAGTTAGTTTTGCCTGTTGTTACGCTAATCTGTAGAACTAATTCTACATGTACATACGAGTGCTATAAACAGTTAAACCATAAAACAATAGTTTTCCTGCTTTAACCAATCAAGACTTTATTGTTTAAAAGTTAATAAGATTATAGAAGGTGCTTATCGCGTTCAGGTTTTCTTAATCCTTATACTTAGTAACTGTTATAAAAAGAAAAAACAAAAACAAACGAAACGAAATTTGAAGCCACAAGCTACTAGTACTCAGTAACTTAAGTCTGATAGAAACAATATTTGATGCTATGAAATGAAAAACAGATTCAGTACGAACAGGTGTCATACTTACAGTCCTTTGCGAAATATAAAAATAAAATTGTTAAACATCTGAACATAGCCCAGTCCGGATTTTTTCACTTCCAAATTTTTAATATACTGTGATAATGCATGTTTACTTCCGTCGTTAAACACGCGTTGACGCTGCCGATGAACTGATCGCTAGCACATGTTTTTTTTAGTGTTAGTATTGTTTTATTATCACGTATGTACTTATCATCGTGTTCTTGATTTAAAGTTTGGTATACCAATCGTGCGCCACGGGTTCGAACGGAACTAAACTAATGATAGACAGGTCCGCCGACAAGGTTCGATCCTGCGAACTAAGGACATCAGGAGAGCTAAATATCAACCCAGTATATCAAAAGAGGTAATCTATGTCTGTCTATACGTCCACGCATAATGGTTATCTACTTTTTTAATTACAAAATGGGTTAAATTGTATTACAAAATGGGTTAAATTGTATTACAAAATGGGCACCTAGTTTTATTACAAAATGTTCATTTTATTATGACAACATGGGTCTTTTTTTATTACAAAATGGATACTTATTACAAAATGGGCCCCAACAATCGAGGCTGGTGTGACCTTTTTCATTGATTTAGTCTTTTTCAGAAACTAGTTAATATATATATTAGTATTTTCTTTTTCAGGACTGTTTCACGCGTGAATAGGAAATAGATAATTTACTAGTTTTAAGTTGGATTTTGTTTTAGCATGTTTACCTACTAGTATTCGGTAAAATATTGTCTGGTTTGTGTGTACATAAAGTCGGATACAAACCCAAATTAAAACAATTCGGGGGTTATGGTGCTTCGTGCCCGAAAGGTTTTGCTTGTATTGTTTTACATATTTTTGGCAATGCTACAAACAAAACGTCTGATGGGTGTTAAAGGAAAGTTTTAAAAACCTACGTGACGATGCATCAGTTTCGCAAGTTCAGAACAGCGTAGGCATACAATTAATAAATAACTGCTAAAGTCCTTCACTATATTTACTAATGACGTAAGGTAGAAATAAAGATAAATAAAAAATAAATTAAAAATGGATACATGAATGAATAAATAAATGAATGAATGAATAAATAAATAAATACATAAATACATAGATAGATAATGAATAGATAATAATATATAAACAAATAGAGAGATAGGCAGACAGATAGATAGATAGATAGATGGATACATGTATATATATATATATATATATATATATAGATAGATAGATAGATAGATAGACAAATAAAAAAATGATGGTTGGATTGACCTTAATAGTAATAAAATATATTTACCCCTCCCCACAACAAAAAGCCCCAATATATTTTTAAAAATCCCAAAAGAATGAAAGAATGTGAGACAGAGAAATCATGCAGAAAAAAGAGAAACAAACGAAGTATAAATAAATCCAAGGTACCATCAGTTTAATCTGGACTGATTTCCTGTTATTTATGTTGTTTTACTACTAATAATATTGTTATATTCTATGTTCTGACGTTAGTACTTGTGTAATCATTTCACTAGATTATTTCTCAGCAATTAAGATACAGGAATGATCGATAAACATGTGCCGAAACAATATCAACATCCTTAATTCTGTAATATTAAATAAATTGTGAAAAACTTATTTATTGAATTTCGGTTTATAAAGTATTCAGGATAACTCGAGTCTAAACTGGTGTAATTGTAAGCTGGTAACTCACACACTATTACAAATATATTTGTCTAAAAGATACAACTAAAGTAAGTAATATGGTATTGATAATAACTGCCAAAGCGTATTAAAATTAGTATTAATTTATGTAAAATACTGCTTTACAGTAAACTTTCTTTCAGAGTCAGTTATGCGACAATTCAGTTCGAAAGACAAGAAAAATACTAACATATATTCATACACTATTCTCCAACCTTCGCAGAAACAACAACTGAATATATTGGAATAAAACGCATACAGAATACTAGTAAATTTATATATAATTAATTATCGTGTTTTTCTTAAATTCAAACACACACACACACACACACACACACACACACACACACACACACACACACACACACACACACACACACACATACATACATACATACATACATACATACATACATACATATATATATATATATATATATGCACATTTTGATTTTAAGAACAACACGATAATTAATTGGATTACATTAAGAACAGAAAACGGCCCTATAAGTTACAGCCAGGTTGCAATAATATACTGATCCAAATTAATTAAGGTTTAGTAGATTTTTTAATTTTGCATTTTTCTTTATATACAGTGCAAAATGCGAATAACCCACAGCTAGCACGATTTTTGCGTGTCTCACTGGTCAAAATGTTCTTACATAATAATTATAACATTGGCAAAAATTGACCAAATAGTTCACTGGCACTTAATTAATTTTGTTCAGTATAATTAGTGTTCAAGTGATGTGAAATATCCTTGAATACAAGACACCGATTGTATCCAAAACATTTTGAGAGATAACTGAATATTTTGCTTAATTATTTAATTTTCTATAGCTAATTAAATTTTATAATACAGTATACAAGTTAACCATTAAAATATTTACTATTTAATAGTATACAGTAAAACAGCGAAACAATTTGTTTTCATTATATTATAATTTATTTAAATTATTCACATCAACACGTAACCATTAAATCAGTATTTAATACATTTTGTTAATACTGTTGATATGTCTGTATTGGTTACTGTCACGTTGGTCCCAATCACTGAATACACATTTTATTTCTTTATCTTTTGACGTTTAGTTGTAAACAAACAACGACATGACGTCATTATCTCGCGTGATTTACGCAACTCCCGTTACGTCATCATCTGTTGACAGTTTGTATCCAAACAGCGACACGACGTCATCATCTCGCAAAACTTGTACAACTCACATTAAGTCATCATCTTTTGACAGTCAGTTTGCAAACAGCGACATGACGTCATCATCTAGCGAGAATTGTACCACATTTGTTTACGTCATCATCTTTTGAAAGTTAGTTGTTCACACACAGCGACATGATATCATCATCTCGCGAGTCATATACAACTCCTTTTACGTCATAATGTTTTTTGAAAGTCTGTTTATAAACAAACAGCGATACGACGTCATCATCTCGCGAGACTTGTGCAACTCCCGTCCTCGTGTTTCAGGAGTAGAGACATTCTGGAGAAAGTCTTCGTGCATCTCTTACACCCGTACTTCTTGACGTCCGTGTGGGTCTGGAGATGCGCGCGCAGATTAGACCTGTCCGCGAACGCTCGCCCGCAGTGCGGACACATGAACGGTTTTTCTCCAGTATGTGTGCGGATGTGACCTTGGAGCAACCAGGGGCGGGAGAAAGACTTGCCGCAGAGTTTGCACTTGCAGGGAAGCGTGTGGGTTCGAATATGCATTTTCATTGCCCCCAGGGACGAATAAGATTTGTCACAGAACTTACATTTAAATTCTTTCTTCACCTGGGATGCGCAGTGGAACTGTTTGTGCTTGGACAGACCTCCGAAGGTGGAATAGCTTTTGTTACACGCCTCGCACTGGTATCGGGGCGGGTGCGAATGGTGGGGTGGGGCTGGTACCTGCAGCTTCCTCCCCTGTTCAGGCGAAGAATTCGTTTCACATTCTAGACCAGAACTGTTTTTCAAACACGTCAGCCAGTTGGAAATACTGTTCTGGAAGATTTGCGGTTTTGGCGGGAAAAGTGACGTCTGGTAAATGGAACTGCGCTGTCGGAGAAGAGTAATGGCGTCCAGAGCGGACATCCCGTCGAGAATGAGGTCCTTGGTGGACGGTAGGGGCAGATAAGGTAGAGGGACGAAGGAATCCTGGGCGGAACTCCCATACCAGCACTGTGACGACGGCGGGGGTGGCGGCGGAACATTTGTCTGGATCCCCGAGGCCCGCCTGTCACGTGTCGTCTCGATTAGCCACGGTCGCACAATCGGCTTGAAGGCGCTCTTGGGACCAGTCTCTGAATCATTACACTTCAAATGGACGTTTAATTTGTCCGTCGACTTGGGACTCTCCGTACAAGAGGTCTGCCACTTTCTCGTTTCGCCCGCTTGCAAATTGGTGTCAGCATTGTTCTCCGTTAAGTGTGACGTCGTGCCCGTCTTCATAGAGTGACAGCGTACCGGAGATGACGTTGGACCCGATACTGCTGACGTAGGTGATGCCGGGAAAATGCCACCCCACTGACTAGAACTCCATTCTGCAAGTCGCCTTCTTTGTTCTAGGTTTACTGCAACTAAGAAAGAAAAATAACAATGCAGTTATTTTCTACATATTTTGCCAAAATAAGATTTAAGTTTTTTAGTCATCTTAAATGGGTTTTATAAAAGAAAAGACTCTATTTTATCAACATAAAAAATATATATATAAAAGGTTGTATTATGTTATTTCATAGCATATGTATATGGTATAATCTTTATATACACT
>JAECMU010067619.1:0-18477 GCA_016106625.1 Dracogyra subfuscus
CCATACAGAATTTATCAAACGAGTTTGGGGATATTTTATTCTCTGAGACAAAGCGAGGGATATAAAACAATTTCCAAACAAGTTTCATAAATTTCATATGGCACTCTCACGAATGTTATAATATATTTATTATACACAAACGGTGTTTTATAACAAATGTCAAATATGACGGTAATCACTTCACAATCGATGTTAATGGTATTTAGTGGTATCAATTACAATGATGTCAGTATCATAGACAGGACTGTCGAAAGCTTACAGCTGCTATAGCAACTACAATGTGCCATAACAGTTTTCAATGTATTACTGTGACCCAGGCAATAGATAGATAGATAGATAGATAGATAGATAGATATAGATAGATATATAGACAAAAACACATACCACTGCCTATGATCAGTTGTGGTGCACTGATTTGAACAAGGAATAATCTAATCAGTTGAATCAATCCACCGAGGTGATTTGAACCTGCAACACAAGCACGTCAGGCGAGAACTCAACTGACTGAGCTAAATCTTGCCCCAATAGATAGACCAACTGAGAGAGAGATAGAGAGAGAGAGAGAGAGAGAGAGAGAGAGAGAGAGAGAGAGAGAGAGAGAGAGAGAGAGAGAGAGAGAGAGAGAGAGAGAGATGTTTAATACTATTCTGTAGATAAATGTTACAAACAATTGTACATATACTACAAATTAACATTAGCCTGGAAACACAAAAGTACTACAAATAATTGATTATAGCTTGTAATCATATCATACATATTAATATATTTAGAAAATTACTAACATTAGTATGTACAGTACATTGACTTTAACTGCACATATTAACCTTGAAATATTTGTTACCTGTATGTTCTTTACATAAATTCAGAATCCCTTCATATGAATGTTTTGTGAGACATAACCCTCCCCCATGAAAGATCCTCCCTGTCAAGTTTATAAGGAATGACATAATCCCCACTGATACACTCTCATGTTTAATAAATAATAATAAAAATACTGGCATTGTCAATTATATTATTTTATTTCATAGAACAATAAAATACAGGTTTTGGATTTTGTCCAGTGGACAATTTCCAAAACATGTGGGACTTTTGCCAAATAAATTTCATAGATGTACATTTTTGAAGGGGGAAGGTGAGTGGGGTGCGGACAATCTGATTCAAATCAGTTCCACTGGGTCTTTAATTTCCATTGCTATAGTACAGGCCAGTGGAGCCGATTTAAATCAGATTGGGGGTGGGGAATGTGGGGGGTGGTTAATTTGCCAGAATCAAATGAAAATGACTGAATTTGGATAACATGTTTTATTTATATTAGCATTACTGCTAAACATCTACCCGTTATGTATATAGGTTTACAAATGAACCTCTATGCATTTTTACATTGATTACAATTAATACTGTAGGTACGATCACAGAAATACATGGTGAAAAGGCTTCAGGACAGGTCATTTCACCTGAATATCTTTAATGTTTTTGCCCCAGTCTCGTATACATAAGCTATCAATAGCCAAATGAGGATATTCTGTCGACCCACTCATAAAATTAAAGGGGGATTTTTTTAACAAATGTTTTTTTTTTTTTTGGGGGGGGGAGATTCTGTTCTACTCTGCCACATATATTAACAGTTAGAAAATGACAGTGGGAGGGGTTGGCCAGGAGTTGATTATGCTCTATTCCACATTAACAAATATTAACAAACATTAACAGTTATGACACACATTAAATGAAGATTTATTCAGAATGCTTTGAATTACAAAGTGTGCCATCATTTTATAGCCACAGTCAATTAATGTGACATGGATAAGCTGTGAGTGTTTAACAAATAACATGGTAAAAACAAGTCTTTAAATTTTTAAACAAATATATTTACAATGAAAATACATGTCAGATCTAAATAATGAAATGCATATAAACTATCAGAATGCATTAAGTAAAAGAACAGTATAAATAACAAGAAATATATATATATATATCTTTTTATAGGCAACAACAATAAAACAAATGATGGGTTCAAAGGAAAAGCCTACGATGTCCATTTCTGGTATACGATATTTGTCGATTATCAGCTCTAACCACAATTTAGAGTATGTACGTTTTAACTACAAACTATTACAGTAATATAACATACTCATTCACATGGTGTAAGCATATTTGAAATGCATTTAATAGGGAATGCCACCCTATCTTGATGTACAAATCAGTGATGTTATGTCAAAATGGGTCACACGGCATGTAATAGTTATACATGTATTTATCCTATAACTTACTAGTACCCATGATATCCATGTCATAAACCCATGTGATAATTTACTTTATTAACCGGGTTAATAATGGTATGCAAATTTGTAAGGTTGCTAGGTTAAGTGTTGCAGTAAATTGCTTACATGCCAACAAGACCCGTGTACCTGAGGATAACGTTTTCAAAGATTTGTTTAAAATGCGTGACGTCAAACTAATCTGCGCTAATTGTGATGACGTCATATTATCGATGGCGGTGACTTTAGTACTGTGATTTACTAAAAAAGTAAATAGAATGTTATTTTAAAAGTGTTATAGGATAAATAGAATTTGCTTCTCGTGTATTTTAATATGTAAAATATCAACCTCGTCTAGTTAATCAGTATTTGTCTCAGCAGAGCCTCGACAAATACCAATTAACATAGACTCGGTTGATATTTTCCATATTAAAACAATACTTGTGATAAATCCTCTATATATCACTTTCAGCTGAGTTCATTATTATACCACTATCAGGGGTGTAGCCAGAACAATTTTAGGATTACAAATGATGCTTTATTGGAGAAACTTACTCACTGAAAAAGGGAAGAGAATATTTTATAGAATAATTACAGACAGCCTCGACCTATTCTCTGATTATTTTGCATTATGCATGTGCATATTGTCCGCAATGGGTGCTACTACACCTTTGACTATATATTATTTCAAATTTCGTCAATAAATAGAAAGTAGTAAATAACAACCCAAAAAATGTGGAGTCATTGTGAACCAGACCTCATATTATCAAATATTTAAAAAAACAAAAACCCAATGAAATAACCTATTATCACAATGTAATCAAAATCTATAAGTATGGTAGGCTGTTAAGGTGTGTTGGTAAAACATGATTGATTGAGTATAAATATTTCACAACTGCATCACTACAGAGTTGTAAACTTGAAAATTTCAATTACCTCAAAATACCCAAAGTGTGGCATCGTAGGTTATTCCCTTTGACCCAGCAAATATATATTAAGTAAGTATCACATGGTACACAGATTCCCACAAAACACAACATAGCACTAAAAATTAAACGTAATTTCAAAAATAGTTACAGGATTTCTTCTTTTTTCCCCTTTTTTGAGAGTTAAAGCTTTGTTGGATTTCCAAATGAAAATTATTGTTGGAAATAGTGTGAATGAATTATATTTATTAATTGCCTAAAAATCTTTCATTTTCTGTGAAGAACACCATAAGTAACTTAAACTGGGAAGATGAAAAAAATCCAGATGGATGAACTAGTTCACGATCAGTACTTCATCACTGTTCCATCAGTGGTAGCTGCTTTTAAGTGTCAGATAACAAACCTGCTGTTTTTTACTTACAGTACAATGATAAGCAAAATATGCAAGAACAGTTCTGTGCAACACGTATGCAAATGAAGCGACTGTTCGCACAGTCTGTACAGCCATGCATCGGAGAGTATCGGTAGGAATGTGAAAACGACACCACGGTCATTTACATATCTAGAAGTATGTATGCAGGGCCATACCTCCTCAGTATTTAATTTGTATAGAATTTCATTTGTTTATAAAAAGTAGTGAATAACCACCCCACCCCCCCCACCCCCCACCCCTCCACACCCCAGATTTTGATCAGGGTACACGGGCAGTCTAGCAATACTTGAGTCCATTCGCAAGACTCGAGTACCCATACAAGGAAGAGCACTCATTTATTATTATTATTATTATTAAAAACATTGAACGTCATTTTGCCATATACATGTATGCTTGCCGCTGGTTACATTATAGGGCATAGAGATAATGAGACATGGAGGGAGAACAAAATAGTTGAATGTATGGAATGCAATACAGTGGCATGATTTAGCATCATGTTCAATGCTGGAATTAAGATGTGTAATGCTATTTTACTTTATTCCTTAGTATCATTATTATCAAGTGTAAGTGTCGGGTACTTGGGTCCAGGTTGAGTTTGACCCTTGAGTACACACAGAGAAAAATGGTTCATGTCTGAATATTATTAAAAGATGATCTTTAAACTAAGTTATTTAAACCTAGGCCCTACCACTAGATCACATTGATTTATCATCTGCTATTCAATGTCAAACATTTCATTATTTTCACACCTAGTTTTCAGGGGATACCAGTTCAAAATACTAATTGCTATTTTCAAAACTCTACCCATTTTTAACTGAATACTCAGGATGGGCATATTCAAAACCCTAGTGGTATATGGGCATGTTAAACTAGTTATCATCAAAATAGTTTCATTAGCAGCAAGGTATCTTTAATATGTATTTTAATACAGACAGGGCAGGACCATATCTTTTAATATCCCGGTCATGGGGCACTGGTTGGGATGAGTTTAAAAAATACATTTAGAGAATGGCAGGGGCAGATTATGCTTTAGGTAAGGGGGATTTCTGAAACAATATGTAAATGTTTAAAATTTGAAATTAAAACTTTTAAGTGGACATCAATTTAGATCTACGTGGCGGGTGGGTTTTTTTAGCCGGGGACTGGGGAGTGTGTTCTGTGCAAATGGGAAGCCCCCATAATCCAACCCTGAATGGGCCCACTGAGGGAGTTCAATCCATTGAACTAATGACCTCAGGCAGGCTAGATTCCCCCTCCCTATGCCACAAATAAATATAAAGAAAAGGATTGCTTGTTAAACCCCAGGATTCGCAATCTGGTTTAATTTAGATCTTACTGTCAACATAATCTCATTCCCATTACACGATCTGACATGAAACAATGCCATGAACATGTAGTTTAAACAAAATTTATTTCATTGCGCACTGGATTACCAAATGGGCCACTTGCCTATATTAAAACCTCATTCTTAATGGGTTAAATTACTGGGAAAATAATAATAATAGACAAATCAAAAACAACTTAGTGGTTGGTAAGTTGATTGTTCTGAAAGTATGATTTGATGCAACCAAAATTGGATCTGATGTAAATGACTCTTACTCAAAATTAATACAGGGGTGTGCACAGGAAATTTTGCAGCGGGGTGTTTTCTGTTGGCTAGCCGAGTTGCTTTCTGACCACATTTTTTAAATGTAAAAAATAAGGATATAAAAAACAATTTCGCCTTGAGCAGGGGTGGTTTCGACCCCCCCACCCCCCCCCCACCCAGCGCATGAGCCTGTAATATTCTTTAGTTTTTAATATAAGATTCCTATTATACCATACATGTATGTGTAATAACTGGAATGTTTGAGTAAAACCGATACCTTTCATTTTACAATATATTAAAGTGACAGACCCTATTTTTTAAACAGTAAGACATATTTGTTCACTATTAGAGCTGTTTATAATCAATGAAATCAAATATTACTTAGATGTCTTGTTTAGATTATCCATTTCTGTACATTAAAAGTGTTTCTGGCCATCTTGGTGCTTCTAATACAATGCATTTTTCATATCTTTGAAAATGCATGTACCTATGAGAAGTAAAAGTTATGGAAATTGTTTTCTGTACGGGTATTAATTTCCCTGTTTCAATGTCATAGACACTTGTTTTACTCTGCTGTAACTTTATCCAAATGTGATAGAGGTTTGTAGATTAACCAAACTTGGTGTCCACAGTTAAAACTAGGGTATGTGACTTTAATACAGATACTGATGAGTTGACTTTTGTGAGCAGCATTTTGAGACACTCTACTGAGCTTGAAAACCAAATAAAACTTCTGTAAATAAGAAAGATAATATAATTATAAATACAAACATTTCATATACAATTATAATACACAAGAAGTAAAACAAAAATAAGTAAAACAAAATGTTCAGAATACATGTACTACAAATAAATAATGTTCACTTAGTAACCCAATGTCCTGAGATGAGGGAAAATGTGAATTTGCTTAAATGCTACAATAATCAGATTGCCATTTATGTCAATGCCCAATAGCCACATAGGAAGACTTTCCTTTGGCACTGTCACTAACCCTAACTATTTATGGTAAGTCTTTATAATGTTCTTTATATGTGACAGTGCCAAAGGGAAGTCCTACTGCCACATCAGAAGCGAATCCAGAGGAGCCCCAGTGCCATCTCTAAATTTTGCAAGTTATAAGTTTATTATATATTAATTTTCTCCTCTTTTTTTTACGATCACCTCCAAACCTCCCCAAAAATTTCCTTGGCATTCCACCTCATGTTATTGCCCCCCCCCCCAATGGATTTTCTTGATCCACCACTGGACATACACAAAAGACGTTATATACTGAATTCCAATAAAAAAAAAGTACCAGTCAAATTCGTAGTTGTAAAAAGGATATGAGAAGAAAAAAAGTGTACATTACAACTGATTTTGTATAACTCTGGTAGATGTATTCTCGTAAACAATAAATAACCTCAAAACTGTATACATGGGTTAGAGTTACTGTGTTACGTAAAGGGGAATGTTTGAGCAACTCTTCATTCCTGAAAAATAATAGAGACGAGGCCTGCTAGGGCCGAGTCCCATTATTTTTCAGCAATGGAGAGTTATGAGGATATACCTCTACTTAAAATACATCAATAAGTAATGACTTTATGGTGCACTCCTGATGTCATAGCACATTAGTCGTGAGACTCTCAGCTTGTTGCTGTGGGAACTCAAACAAAAAAATACCGCCTATCACATCAACTGGGAAATCGTCAATAAGTCAAGCACACAGAAACGCAGCTCAGGACAATGCAACCTGTGCATTGAAGAGAAGATCTCAATACTATTTGAGAAAGGAGACAAGCTACTCAACAAAGCTACTCATATCAAAATGCCACCACAGCAACAAGCTGAGAGTCTCACGACTAACGTGCTATGACATCAGGAGTGCACCGCTGCGCACACACAGCATGACGTCACATTAACTGCCATAATTATAAACACTCATCTGATGAAAGCGAGGAGCCTGAAACTCCAAGTAATGAGACTTTCATTATTACTAAAATTTAATATATATATATGTGTGTGTGTGTTACTCTTAGTAATGAAGAGTTATGGAATCATCGCTCCATTACAGTGATGTCACAGGTGTATTTTAAAGCAACCTAGCTCATCATGACAACTGGGCAACAACAACTGTTAACTGGGTGGTGCGTTTTCAATCAAGTTCAATATATGTGTCTCTAAATATATTACCGTAAATGTATGGAGGACAAACATATGAACAACCTCATGTTAAAAATAAAATATGTGAGACAAATATGTCAGACATACAAGTATATGCTATGCACCAAATTTATGTTAAATATATTGATCAAATGCTAAATGTATTTGGTCGATTCAAACATAAAAATTATCGAAGATACAAAGTAAATATTTGGCCACTTTTAATTTTTATCTGCATTTGAAATATAAACAGCTTGAATGGGCAAACAAGACTAAGCAAATATGACTAAATAGGTCAAGTTTATGGAAGTGGATGGTCAGGTTATGTTACAGAAATAATTATGGACATTCTGTAACCGCTCATTACAGATCATGGCAGAAGATCGGTTTGTTTTATATTCAACATATTTTTGGGAATGTTTTTAAAAATCCTTCTTCTGTTTTAACGTGACATTGTGACATGTTCTTAAAAATAATGATTTCAACAACAGCTTAAGAGTGAACTAAATAACAAGCATCTTGATGAGCCCATATGTAATGAAGGCTAGGCTAATGTGTATTTTGGCAGTTTTCATATATTATGCCTTAAAATCCGAACATGTTGAAAATTAGTGCATGTATCATGGGTCAACTTTTGCTAAAACATTGTTTAAAAGTCATCTGTATCAAAACTCTCTCAAATAATATAATGACACTAGCAAAGAATTATTTTTTAAAATCTACTGGCCCTTAATTAATTTTGTTGAGCATACATCAAGACCGTTAATCATATATATGTTGACAGCGAAAACATGCATGTTTATTATAACAGCAGTTATGTTTGTACTGTGCATTAGCAAATGATGCTATGAGATGGCAAGGTGAGACTGCCTCTTTAAAGACCACAATAACTAGTTCATGAACTACATCAACCGACACATGTCAGCAATCATAAAATCTCTCTGTCTAGACACAACTATCACACACAACCCTGGGGTTATTGTGCACTAGGTTATTTCACAAAATATGATAAGCAGGCTCGTACAGGCTCATAGGAACAATATCTGAAGTGGAGGGAGGAGGAGGGAGTGAGGCACAACCTCCAGTGGGGATCACAACATCCATAGTATAGTGGAGGGGTACAAAAAGTTTGTTTTGTTTAACGACACCACTAGTCATTATTAATGAATCATCGGCTATTGGATGTCAAATATTTTGTGATTCTGACTCATATTTATCAAAAGAAACCTGCTACATTTTTTATTAGCAGCAAGGTATCTTTTACATGCACTTTCCCACAGACAGGAAAACATATACAATGGCTTTTGATTAGTTGGAGTGAGAAAAACTCAGTTAATTGAATGGATCCATCGAGGAGGTTCGATCCTACAACACAAGCACGTCAGGCAAGCACTCAACCAACTGAGCTAAATCCTTCACTATGTACCTTTATTTGTATAAAGTAGGTGAAAAACAGACATTTTTGTCCTGGAGTATAGAGGAGCACTGCCCAACCACACCCAATCCCCAGTACCACTCTCCAGTTCCTATGAACCTGTCGTACCTAGGCTGTCTAGGTGCACCCCAACCATACCCAAATGACTCACTAGATTTATACCAGCAATCGTCTGTTATCGCATCAACACTCTCAAAGGTAATTTTTCAAGAGTTACACAGTACAGTTTAAATAAGGATGTAGTTGTTTTGTTATAATCAGTGATGTATGAATAAATTATGATTTTTTTATATTAACTATAATTTTAATGCCACAACCAATGACCAATGATCTTGAAGCACATGGTGAAAAACATGCAAAAAATATAAATATTAACTTTCACAACCTTTAAATCACAAAATGAGACAAAGAGGAAACATACTTCTTTGTGCTTTCAGTAAGAATAAAGAAGTAACCAGTACAGGGTTTTTTTATCTCGCCACCCAAACATCAATTTATACATAAAATACTACCAGTAAACTAGAATAATTTGTTCTATATCAAGACTATTATTAAAAATTCTTTATTATAACGAATGTTTTTTTCATTTTTAACTTATTACATGCCAATATCCAATCAGAGTTCTAGAATGCTGTCCTGGGTATACATCTCAGTCATCTGGGCTGGACAGTGGATTAGAGGTTAGAGAGTAGACAGTATAGTGATCTTACACCTACCCATGGAGTCGTTAAAATTTTCTCCAACTGGAAGTCAGTACTGGAGTGTGAACCCAGTATTTCCCAGCCTTAAATGCTTAACAACCAACCACTGAGGCTGATGGATCAATTCTGAAATTAATATTATGTCAAACCTGTCTTCTGAAACAGTACGCCATATCTGTGTCCTTCACCAATACTAAATCCTTGTCTGTCTCTACCTCCATCTCCATCCCTCTTACTCCGTCTCTGTTACCTTGTTTTTGTCCTTCTGTCTCTGTGGCTCTTTTCTCCGTCTTTCTCTCAGTGCTGTCACAGCCGATATAATAATACAGAAATACAACCACTCATCAGCAGCAGTAACTGTACAGCTTAGATGTAATTAAGACATTTAGCAAAACAGGATCTGTTTGACAGATTCTAATGGATACTAATAACTATTGTAACTACCATGTACTCAACACAGTACACAATTTTCCCACCTCTATGATTGTAATGCACTCAAATGAGTAAAACAAATTCCTATCTGTAAGCAATGGAGCTATTGTTGTTAAGGTAAGTACACCATTTGTCTACCTATAAGCAATGTACTTGAATGGCTTACTAAAGATACAACATATGTTTGATATAGTATAGATGCTATAACACATTAGAATAAATGTCTAATATTGTATTCTAGAGTTTTATATCAACAGCAGACCTTAAGTTAAAATTACAATGACAACACACACACAAAATGAAGACAAAATGGCATATTTCATCAATCTGCAAGTTCTGATGAAATAGTTATGAGGCATTCTAACATGTCTTTGTGTTGCCAATTTTACAAACACCATAAAACTGTTGTTGTTTTCCTTCACATCTGCATCCACTGCTATTGCAAAGATGATTCCTAAGCAAGGAAAAGGTACACCACAGCCTCTGGTATTTGACCAAGTTATTTTTCAAAGTCTGGACAAGTCTTGTGTCAAGTGCAGAAGTGGAAATCATCCTGCAAGTCATATCACACATGACGTCTGCTTTTGGCTAAGAAGTGCAAATATCTAGTCAGAACAAAGTTCAACAGCTAAAAATTAATTTAGTTTTCTGACTGGAGTGTCCATACACTGGATGATAAAATAACCCATCATAGCAGACGTTGGTATCCATGGTGATAATGGAGACTGCAATACTAATATGTGTAGTTGTCATAGATTGGCTAATATTCATCAGGCTGGAAAATAAAAATGAAACAGAAATTAAGAATGAAAAATAGAAATGTAAATTAAAAAAACAAAATTGTTGCCAGTGTTGAAAGTTATTACCGTAGAAAAAAAAATCCCACATGAATTTGAAGGGTTTGTTCTTTATAAATTAATGTGAAAAATAATTATCTTTTTCTTTTAATGCAAATTTTACTGTGATTCCTGAAACATTATATATTTCTTTTTAAAAATTGTTTTATATTTATTCAAACTTTTTCCTTCTTGATGTATTATTTACTTCTTCAAGAGAACTATAAAAGTTAGCTCCCTTTACTAGATACAGAAGTAACGGTAATGAATAAACATTTTAAGTAAATGTTACCACAATAATTAATGTTGTTTTGTGAAAAGAGAATACTAGTGTTGTATTAACATATTAATTATGTGTGAATAAATTACACTAAAGTGAACAAAATGTGTAAACTTTTAGAAATGACCAAGTTTTTCCATCAGTGAATGGTTGCACTATAATAGCATGTGCTAGTGTGGATCAGAATGTAAACAAGATACCGTACACAATAAAGACAATTGAACACAACATGACTGCCTTGTCTACAGTACTTAAGCACAACCTAATACAACTATTTGTCTAAAGTACAAAAAGCACATAAACATTACATTAGAACTGTCTAAAATACTTAGAAGTATACAGTTTGTATATAAACCCAGCAATGTAACATCAAACATCAAACTAAGCAGAGTGTGTGATAACTGATACACGTTACTACAAAATACAGATCAGGGCCCCGGTCCACGAAACAATTGCAGCTAAGATTAATTGAATGCCAGACAACTCGGACCCGTGGACAACTCAGCCCAGACAACTCGGCCCACATCGAGACAGCTAGGCCCAGAGTTCTGAGACAACTCGGCACATGCACAATATTGTCTATTGTTGAAATATATATTGTTGAACAAGTGTTGTTTTTTAAATTAAAGTATTCTCACAGAAATAAAAGAGCATGTTTTTTGTTAGTTTTGAATTAGTCTCACTTTAACATAAACGTCCCGAAACGAAGTGTCATGTTGGATTGATAAATTGCTGATCCATTTATCTTTGAAGATAGTTTCCGCTGTTCGAATTATTTGTTTTTGTTCTACAATCGGTGACCTAAACATTGGAGATGAACCCAGAAAAAACATGCAAAAGTGAACTCTGGGCCGAGCTGTCTCGACGTGGGCCGAGTTGTCTGGGCCGAGTTGTCCACGGGTCCGAATTGTCTGGTCCCCGATTAATTGTAGTGACTTACATATAAGGTGAGTTTTACAACTGGCACCATAAAATGTCACAACCATTCCACAAAGCAACCTTTAATAATTAATATATTTTTTCCAAAAATGTGTGAATTAGTTAAATATTAAATTGGTAACCAATTTTTTCGAACATGTTGGATGTATTCATTGGTATCAGACATCCATGAAATAACTTTGTCAGTTTATATAGTAAGTGAAAATTGCACTTTAAGGGACATTCCTGAATTTGCTGCAATGTTTAAGATGTTATCGACTAACAAAGATGTTTTGACGACGGTAATTACATATCAAATATATGTCTCTGCATAAAATATTAGTGGCTGTATATTAAACATGTTTCTGATCGTTCTAATATTTGTACTAGCTTAAATGTCATTTTATTTACTAGAAAATATTTTTTCATACGTACGAAATTATTTGAAGACAACATCTAGTTTGGGCTTCTTACAAATATTAAGACGACCAGAAACACATTGAATATATAGACACTAATATTCTAAACAGGAAAATATATTTAATATGTAACTTTAATCGTAGAAATATTTTATTAGTTGGAAACATATTACAATGCATCAAACTCGGGAATGTCCCTTTAACATATTACAATGCATCAAACTCGGGAATGTCCCTTTAAGGTAATCATCACGCTAAGATCGTTTCATGGAACGGGGAACTGGTAGCCTATAGTTTGTGATAAATTTATAATTCCATTATTATTACTATAATATGGAGCAACATTTATAAAAGCCTACTGATTTTTTCTAATCCATTTCATCTAATGAATAAATATTGTTAATTGTTTTCACTATAAAATCAGTTTCACACTTACTGATACTGTGTTATTTTATTCATAACATTGTCCTGACTGTATCAATACTTACGTGTGCATGTAGCTTATATTTGATAATACACAAACTGATAAATATTTACATGGTGATGTTTTTGTTTAGTAAGATTTTGTGGAAAACCATGTACCGTACTCAACTTCCTTAGCATGTGGTCACATCCTAGTAACCTGAATATCTGACTTATTTTGATACCTGTAATGGTTTTTCTAAAGTATACTTTGAAATCCTTTATTTTTGTTGTCTTCTTAAAAAATGTGATTGCACTAGTCCAACAATTACAAAAACATTAGACCACTACAAAGAACAAATGATAACTATTTGTCTAAATACAATATAACTATATAGACAGTTATAATGTACCTTGTCGTGTTTCAAAATGCACAATTATAAACATGCCAATATGTCTTCTAAATTACCTAAACACAACACATTATGACCGTTTACTTGCGATACATATTCACAACACATTATTGAATTTCACAGAGCAGAATGAAACTACAAACTACAATACCTTAGATACGGTCTTGAGACAACAGATAGGATAACATATCTCACCTCTTGAAAGACAGGTTATTATTCTGTCTGCTAAAACTGAATATTTGATGCTGGTAAGTCTACTTGAATCACTTGAAATTAACTTTTGATGACCTTTACTTTGAAGTTAAATCATCTTTATGAAGCATCTCTCAATTTTAAACACTTAATTTTAGAACATAATTTATGAAATTCTCAATAAACATATATGCATGGAAACAAATTTCCAAAGTGATCTTTACTTTTGACTCAAAAACCAATTTCGCACATCCTCTTTGAAGATAATGCTATGGTAGCTGAGATGAATGCATTTAATGGAGAGAAAAAAACCCCTTAAAACTGGACACCTACATACAAAGGCATATTATAATACAGTAGCGGATCCAGGAGGGTCCAGACCCCCCACCCCTTTGAAAACCTGATCATTATCTTTAAGCTGTAAGAGGCATGCTGTGTAAAATGAGAGGTCAGTCATCACATTTGGACTCCCCCCACCCCCACCCCCACCCCTTTCAGAAATCCTGCATTCGCGCCTGTAATATATCTGTTCACTCTAACACAAATTAAAAATATTTTAGACTATTGGCTTATATTCCATTTGAAAACATCATCCAAGCAGAACAAAAACATAAAATTATTCTGCAATTTAACTAATCTGTTGAAACATATTTTAAAACAACAAAGCGTAACAACGTGACACTCACACTATCTAATGCGACGACGAACAACACATGCAAGGGCAGATAACTATGTGACATAAACCTCTGGTGAGAGTTCAGCAGACAGAATGTGCCAGCGTCGGTATTCCCTGTTGGGATTTTTGAGGGTCTCAAACCAGTGTTTGAGTCGGTCTCCCTTCGCATTGATTCCCATCTGAACACCACCTGCGAAAAGAATGATCAAATATAATAATAAATAAAGGTTGATTACAAGCAGTTTAAAAAAATATGCATTATTGTGTTGTCTGTACAGTTAAAGTTTGTTTTGTTTAACAACACCACTAGAGCATTTTTATTAATTAATTATCGGATATTGGATATTAAATATGTGGTAATTATGACATGTAGTCATCAGAGGAAACCTGCTACATTTTTCCATCAGCAGAAAGGGATCTTTAATATGCATTTCCCCACAGACAAAAAAGCACAAACCACAGCCTTTGAACTGGTTGGAACGAGAAAAACCCCAATCAGCTGAATGGATCCACTGAAGTGGTTCGATCTCGCAATGCAAGCACCTCAGACATGTGCTCAACCGACTGCACTAAATCCTGACCCTGTCTGTACTGAGTATATTAGAAAGGAAGGAAATGTTTTATTTAACACCCTCACTCAACACATTTTATTTACAGTAATATGGCGTCAGGCATATGGCTAAGAACCACAGAGATATTGAAGAGAGCAAACCCACTGTCCCCACTTCATGGGCTACTCTTTTTGATAAACAGCAAGGGATCTTTTATATGCATCATTCTACACAGGGTAGCACATACCACATCCTTTGATATACCAGTCGTGGTGCACTGGTTGGAACGAGAAATTGCTCAATGGGACCACCGATGGGGATCGATC
Organism: Dracogyra subfuscus; assembly: GCA_016106625.1. NCBI lineage: Eukaryota > Metazoa > Mollusca > Gastropoda > Neomphalida > Peltospiridae > Dracogyra > Dracogyra subfuscus. Next base: position 14,923 of record JAECMU010067619.1, read on the forward strand.
TCACATTGACCACGCATCAAGTGAGCACTGTACCACTGGACTACGCCCCACCCCAGAGCATATTAGATTAATTATATTTTTGGCAACATGTTTAAAATAACTACCTAAACATGTATCAAATGTTGAAACTTAGATTACATATGCTGAACTGCTGTAATTTTGAACATGCACAGGTCTTTCATTTTTAATCAATTATAAAATACATCAGCTCTTAATTATCATTATTATTTCGCATAATAATATGTATCTTTAGAGACAAAAACATAAATAAGGATCTATTTATATTTTATGCACTTCAAGTACAGTAGTAAACAAATTAATGACAAATACTTGTGTCCATCAATTCAAACTCACCAATGAAATCATTGGCTTTGCCAATATCTTTGTCCCATACTGTGACTTCTAGTGTCTTCTTTGCCAGCTCATTGTGTTTGATTTCATAGACAAATTCCTGTAAACAGATTGAAACATTACAATTCCAAAGTTGCTTTATTAAAAAAAAGACCCAGCGATTATTGAAAACATCTGTCAATCTAGCTCAAACAAATGAGATATGAATGAATTAAGACAAAATGCTACCAGATTCAAACTCATTAACAAATCATAGATATTGCTTAACAAATCTGAGAAATCGCTTTGCAAATCCTAGAAAATATTTATTTTAGAAAATCATAAAAATTGCTGAGCAAATAGAAGAAATTACTTCCAACACATCGTGTTAATTTCTAACCATGTGGACTTTGCACAATTTTAAATGAGATCATAATAGTTATTTGATTTTGATAATCAAATCCTATTCGTTTATGTTTGAAAATCAATTGCATGTCACTGTTTTATTTGAAAAACAATTGCCACCAAGAAATTCTGAATAAGGAAATTAACCCTTGTCCAGCCGAATTCTTTTTGTATTATATATATAGTCTTTATTCCTCTTGTAGTGAGTTCGAACAGTACAGATTAACATACATACAAAATACATGAAACGTAATATACAAAGGCATGGGAATAAATGCGTGGTGAGATAATTACTAGCCTGCCTGCCTCTCTGCCTGCCTCCCAACCCTCCCTCTTCCCCCCTCTCTCTCTCTCTCTCTCACACACACACACACACACCGCTATTTGCGCATTTGCACAAGAAGAAACAGTCGTGACTGTCTACAGTATATTCAATGGCAGGGTAGGGGTTAAAAACTCTTCATAAGATAATAGATGTTGACCTCATTGTACTCGGGGTTGAGAGTTCGTTTCTTCACAGATGTCTTAAACTTGGAATGCTTGTCTTTGTCTGGCTTCAGGTAACTAGAAAACAAAAACAATAATTTTTCAGTTTATTGGGATCCCACAATATTTTTTTTTATCTGTAGTAGCTTGGTATTTACCAAACACATGTAAATTGTGATTTAAGTTCGAGTTAACAGTCAATCAGCCGACTGCTTCCTGCTCCAGTTAATTAATAAAACTATGCTGCTTATACTGAGGTAGAGTTCTGTTTGTTTGTGCTAAAACTCATGCAAATGAAAATTATTTCACTCTGGACATAAACATGATACGAAATGTAAGCTCATTTAACATACTATAATTCTGAATCAAGATCTGAACTATGAGATAATCCTGTGTCGCAGGATCAAACCACCTCGGTGAATACATTCAACTGATTGGGTCTTTTTGTGTTCCAACCAGTGCACCACATCTAGTCAAAGGCTGTGGTATGTGCTTTCCTGTCTCTTGGAAAGTGCACATAAAAAATCCCTTGCTGTATCAGGAAAAATGTAATTGGTTTTCTATGATGACTTTTAATAATAACAGGAATATTATTATTTCTGCCTTTGTCTTTGTAAAACTGGGATTACTAATTAGTGATTAAAACTACAAACAAATAAAAATATTTTATAACTTTCAGAATATTTGTAGCCATTATTACATCTTTTGCAAGCAGAGAGTGAGGATATTGTTTTGTATTATGTACTTGATTTTTAAAATAAGACTATTTTGTGTAAATTACTTAAAATAATATTATAAATAAATTCCTATTGGCAACATTGTTTTGGTTGTTTTTTCTCATTTATTGTTAAAAGTTTTTTTGGCTGGTTTTTCCATTTATTGTTAAAAGATTTTTGGCTAGTTTTTTTTCATTTATAGTTAAAAGTTTGGTTTCTTTAATGACAACACTGGAGCACATTATTAAGCAATTACTATTGCAGTGGCATAGTGTGGGTTGCCAGTATCCAGGGTAAGGCAAGTATTGCGCCCTCTAACCAGTGGACCATTAGCCCTCCCGAAGTCCCTTCCCCCAGTCCAGAATTTTGTGACCGGTGACCCTGCCCATGTTACCCCACTAGGCTATTGGATATCAAACATCTAGTCATTCTGACACGTAGTCATCACAGGAAACCCACTAAAACAAATTTCTAAAGCAGCAAGGGATCTTTTATATGCACTTTTTCACAGACAGGAAAGCATATACCATGGCCTTTGACCAGTTGCAGTGTACTATTTCCATGGACAGTGACATACAGCTATGTTGAGCAACCAGATTGTGTTTGAAGTCTAAGATAACTGTTATCACTTACACTTTCACGTAAGGGTCTGAGTATCCATTAGTGTCCATGGCTGCCAGTTCGGCACATCGGAGGATGCGGACAATCAGACTCTGTTTTGATGTGGAGTATCTCAGAGACAGCAGAATCTTCCCACGTATGGCAACCAGATCATCATCTTTCTCCAACTGAAATAAGTGGTGTAACATGTTACTGATCCCTACAGTACTGTATAATAATATATGATACACATGTATGTACAGACATAATATATATGCATATATGCATGCAATTGTATATGAAAAACACTATCTCTGTCTATTTTTATTCACCTCTCCCCCATACCTTTCTCCGTGTTTCTCTGTCCCATCACCCTCTCTCCCTTTCTCTCTTATTTTCTCTCTCTATCGGTCTCTCTCTTTCTCTCTCTCCCCACTCTCTCTCTCTCCCCTATCTCTGTATCTCCCTCCCTCTGTGTCTGTCTCTCTCTCTCTCAGTCTCCCTCCCTCACTCTGTCTCCCTCCCTCTCTCTCTTTGTCTCCCTCCCTCTCTCTGTGTCTGTCTTGTCTGTCTGTCTTTCTTTCTATGTGTGTGTTTGTTTTCTTTAATGACACCACTATTGGATGTCAAATTGGTAATTCTTACATATAGTCTTACAGTGGAAACCCACTACATTTTTTCTATTAGTAGCAAGGGATCTTTTATATGCAACATCCCATAGATAGAACAGCATATACCACAGCCTTCGATATACCATCTGTGGTACATTAGCTGAACTGTGTGTGTCTTTCTCTCACTCTGTCTGTCTCTCCCTCCCTTCAACCACCCACCCACCCTCCTTCCTTCACCCCTCTCTCTGTGTCTCCCTTCATCCCTCTATGTGTGTCTCCCTCCATATCTCTCTGTGTGTCTCTCTCTATCTCCCTCAATATCTCTCTAACTCTGTCTACTCGTCTCACTCACTCACTCACTCACTCACTCACTCTATCTCTCTATCTCTCTCTCACTCTCTATCTCT
>JAECMU010067633.1:0-36935 GCA_016106625.1 Dracogyra subfuscus
TGAAGAACCCAGCTCCCAGATCAGTCATTACTCCCTGTTAATAAGCATCAGTACTAAGACCGCCGTGCTAATACAACTCGTTAAAGGGTGTTAACAATCGAGTTTCACTTACACATAGAACCGGCCTCGGTGGTGTCATGGTTAAGTCATCGGATAAGGCTGGTAGGTACCGAGTTCGCTGCTCAGTAGTGGCTCCCACCCAGAGCGAGTTTATTGACTCAGTGGGTAGGTGTGAAACCATTACACAGACTTGTCTCCCAAAAACCACTAACCCTCTGTCCTGGTATAAGCTTTATATTTTATGCCATATGTTTCTATATAAGGAGGATGATACAGTATCAAGTATATATTATATAGCTTTCATCCATCTTTTGTGATGTCATAAATCTGTAGGCAATTTTTATTAATTAACACAATCAACATGGAGGTTACTGTTGATGCAGAACAATATTTTGTTTCATGAAAAAACAAATATAATAATAATAATGAAACAATTTAAAGATTTTTAACACATTTTTAACGAACATTTTGGAGGATTTACATACAGCATTTAATTTTCAAATTTAAAATGTTGAATCAATTATACATGTAGGCCTAGCATTCACTACTTTTAACTATGAAAAAAGAACACATACAATCTGTAATAAACAGTCATCTGATTTCCACTGCTGTTACACGGGTTGTGACAAGCTGAGAGTCACTACATGTACTATACGAAGTAACGCTCTCTTCTCATGATCAATGTGGATGTAAATATTGTGTGACATATGTTTAATGCAATATTCATACATAGCAACTGCTGACAGTTAGACTGGTTCCAATCCTGTTCCATTAATTTAACACTAGCTGACTTTTGTTCATAATTACATGTGTGCACATGTTAAACAGAGATGGTATTCATTAAAACCTTTAAAACAACCATAAATAACCACATTTTGTTTTTTAAATACTAACATTGCTTATTCACTTACACACTCTCACACACTCAAACACACTCACACTATGGGCCAAAGCCTGTTTATGTCTTACACATGTGTAACAACACACAGACACACAATGCTAAAGCACATGTGTGTTTTTTTATTTTAAAAAAAACCCTGTAAATTCAGCCCTATTTATCTATATACAAATTCACACATGTACGTGTACATGTACGTATATATATATATATATATATATATATATATGTACACTTATTATACATTACCCGTGTTAAATTTGCATGAGACATATTTATATTTAACTTAGTCATCCCTTAGTTACATTATATACACACTGCACATACAATATATACACAGAAAAACATTTGTTTATGACTTGGTTACTTATTCACGTACATATATATTATGTAAACACGAGTTCCAAATACCTATCTGTATTTACATGAAATGGATAGGATTAAAAAGACCTTCATAATAAAGATGCAGACTGTTTTGTTTACACGTATGTATCAGCCATGTGTTTTTAACAGGAGTCATCGATTGGTGACGCATGACCAGTCACACGCTGATGAGAATCAGCACCTGTGTAGACAAAACAACTTACCTGCATGGTGGATTTCAGGTTAAACCTCTACTTTTCACGAAGTATGTCACACAAAAGGTCCTAAGTAGGTTACGGTTATCCCATAGCGAACGTGGCTATCCACTTGTGTTATTAAACACACACACACATACACAGTCTCCATAGTTTAAAGGGACACAGTACATTAACAGTTCCTTTTTAAAAGAAATTCTGACCAAGAGTGGAGGTGGCCGATATCAAGCATATTTAATACCCACCAATGCAGTCATTACCAAAGATCCAAATATAGACCGTGCTGTAAACCATTTAAAATACTGACCAGCATAATGCACACTAATTTCAGTTATTAAAAAAGTGGATCCTGTATTCAGTACACTAAAAATATGCTATAATGTTTAAAAACTAGGGTTTGTCAAGTTATCTGCATGGTCTAGAAAGTGGTTTAACATGCACCTACACTTATTTAATTTCATTTTAATTTATTTTTGTGCTTATATCCAATTATAGGTCAAGCAAGCTGTCCTGGGCACACACCTCGGCTGTCTGGGCTGTCTGTCCAGGACAGTGGGTTAAGTTGGTAGTGGTTAGTGAGAGAGAAGAGGGTGTAGTGGTCTTACATCTATCCATCGAGTCATTCAGGGATGGGAATTGGTGAACTGTAAAAAGGAGAAAATCTAGAAGGGTCCCAGAAATTCTTGAAATCCTAGGTTAAAATCTGTGCCGTCTGACACATTTTGGAGGATAGGATGATTGAAATGCGAGGAAACACAATGTTTCATGAGAGGAAAACAGCTTATTCAAGGAGAATTCCAACCCCTGGTCATTAAAACTTGCTCTGGGTGGGAGCCGTTACCGGGCTACGTACCCTGTACCTACCAACAATATGTCTGATAGCTTAACCATGACACGACCGAGACCTATACCTACGGTACTCTTAATAAGCAGCCTCCTATACTTAGAAACATAACAAATACTCTGTAATTAGTGTGCTTATTTATGTATTTGTCCTCTCTTATACATACATGTACTTCCACTAAATACAAGTATATCATTATATTTACTTTTACAACATTGCCATATATCTAAAGGATAATCATAACATGTATTTTTTTTACAATCAGTTCTTAAATATATTATAAAATTAATGTATATTTATACAGATTTATATGCACATAACTGAATCAGATTATATCTCAACTAGTATCCCACTACTGGCATATCATAGGCCATGACATGTGCTATCCTGTCTTTGAGAAGTGCATATAAAATATCCTTTATTGATAATACTGTCAACTGTCACAACAAAGTTTGCCAACTCGACAGCTTCTTTGTAATTCCCACAAATTACAATGGGTGTGCTGAAGATTAGCAACTAATAGGTTATATGATGAGAATCATGTTGTAATTAAGAGTGCTCAGACTAATAATGGGACAGTCATAGAAATCGTGAGAGCAGAAAGTTGGCCCACTTTGTTGTGGCAGTGGATAGTCGGTGAATGGATAAAAAGTAGTGAGTTTCCTCTGAAGACTACATGTCACAAATCAGTGACATCCAACAGCCGACGTGGATAAATCAACGTGTTCTAGTGGTGTCTACAAGCAAAGACAACTTTATAACTGGTGAATATGCTTAAGAAGAAGAAAATTTCACTTTATATGTATATGGGTTTTTTTATTTAATATTCTTCATATACCGTTGCATAAATGCTTGAGAGTAATAAGTTCTGTTCTGTTCTAATGTTTAAACATTTATTTATGCTCTCTATATAGGAATATGGCAAACATACACAGGCTTTTACTGCCCATCCATTAGCAAGGTATCATACACTGTATATTTATTAAATTGTGATATAAATTGACATGGGACAACATTGCAGTTTACATATTTACCAAGCAAATCTATAATGTCTCACCATGTAAGGGACTTAATCTCTTCTTATTTTTACAACAAAAAGAAAGACGAAGAGGGGTAGAAAGAAAGAGAGATAGAAAACAAAAAGTGACAAAGAACAAAACAGAATAATATTTAAAACATTCATTTCTTCTCAATTTAATGAAATGGATTCATCTGTGAAACTAAAGAGTTTCAAGGTCTTTAGTTTCAAGGTTAAATTTAAATATCTGTAACAAGTAAAGCATGATACGGGAATGGTGTTTGATGATAAACCACCTGATAAATATTCATGAATACATACAGGCAATATTATCCAGAGTCGATGACCTGAACTTTCTGTACAAATCACTGAAGCTTAACTTTCTACTTCGATAATTAACTAAATAAAAAATTACATCATTGATATATTTAATTATTTATATATCACTCACATAAGCTAGTTATAGTTAGCAATTTGGTCACTTCTCTTTATTAATGCATAGTTAAATTCACCACCCGTCCCCAGCAAAACAAAATACAAAAAATAACTCATAAAGCATATTCATTTTTTAAAGTAGCTCTTTGGTAAATCTGTTATGAAATATGTTTAACAACATGAACTTCAAACTTTTTGTGGGGTTATTTGGCAAATGAAAAAAAAAAATTAGAGGACAAAATCGATAAAATAATTCATATTGTTTAACAATGATACTGTATATCACAATTTACATAGTACAGTTACTATATTGTTAAAGGGACATTCCTGAGTTTGCTACATTGTAAGATATTTCTGACTAATAAAATATTTCTATGATTAAACATATTTTCTTGTTTAGAATATCAGTGTCTATATATTCAATGTAGTTTTGGTCGTCTTACATAAGAAGCCCAAACTGGATTTGGTCTTCAAATAATTCCGTACGTACAATTTTTTTTTTTTAAAGAAATAAGATGAAATTTAACCCAGTACAAATATTAGAATGATCAGAAACACGTTTAATATACAGCCACTAATAGTTTATGCAGACAAATATATTTGGTATGTAATTACAATCGTTAGAAAATCTCTGTTAGTCGATAACATCTTAAAAAGTGCAGCAAACTCAGGAATGTCCCTTTAACTGTTAAGTATACAATGTCACGTATATAAATGCCACACCAGAGATGCAGAGAAAAAAATAATTATAAAAGCATTAACTATAAATTGCCAAATGATAATGTTGATGCAATATATTTTGGTGCCATAATAAGAATATCCAACTACTAGTATTACGCTCTGCTCACATCTAATTCCCTTTGAGAATTTGGAATAAAAGTATTTTGTGATGCATCGATTTCACATTGAATCATGTTTTAACATTAGAGAAAAGCAATTTCTCAGAGTGTGTTTCTTGACATTGTAGTGTGGACAGACAATTGTTTTTTTACATTTTGTTTAAAACTTGCAACTCGATACACAAAATGGTGGTCTGATGTAATATGAAATTAAATATTAATTCTCAGGCATATTATATTCGGCAACTCTTAGTTTTATCTAGACATTGCAAGTTGTTATGGGCTTTGTTATCAGTTGTAAAGTTAAAACTGAAGATCTTGTCTCTAACAAAGGCTCCTGAGGACAGACGTAGCCCAGTGTAAAGCGGTTACTTGATGCATGGTCAGTCTAGGATTGATCCCCGTCAGTGGGCCCATTGAGCTATTTCTCATTTCAGCAAGTGCACCACTACTGGTACATCAAAAGACATGGTATGTGCTTCCCTGTCTATGAGATGGTGAACAAAGGCTCCAATGCATGTTCCTTCTGTCATGGTCATAGGGTTTAACATACACATTCAGAGCAAGCTGTTGTAGCGCACGCAATACCTTTTTGTGCACTTACTACACTTTTATAGTGTCTAACATTTTCTGAACTAGAAATTGGCCAATGCACCACTTTTCTTTTTTAAGATGTAGAACGATGTGAATATGGCATTAGACATGCAAATCAGTTTTTTGTTGGTTATATCTATGCAAAAAGGATAGCTTTTACAGTTGTGTGGGTTTGGAACTAAATAAAATGTGCAGATAACAACTCAAGGCATTCATACTGGTCTACACTGCTTATAAAACTACACTGTAATAAGAGTCCAAACTAAATAATGTTATGCCAATGCAATACAAATTGTATGCATGTGACATCTTTAAGCACCGAGTCTGGACACTAAGACATATCATAAGCAAAAGATTTTATTAGGCCAATCAATAAAAGGAAAATACTTCTGATCCTTGCCAATTTTTGTTTTGGTAATGGGATTATATATTTGGACATGGTCACCATCTTATAAACAAAACAAAAAATTATAATAAATAATAAATCTTAAGCATATTCCTATGCCTTTCTTTAAAAAGTCCAAACAATAGCTATCTTTCTATCCTTTACTCAAACATATAAATTATTTCTCAAGCAGCAAATCATTATAATCAATTCTATTTATGTATTGGAATGGATCTAACACACTAATTCAGAGCTTTTATGTTCTAGATTTGTTATAAAAATCCACTAGCCATGGGATCAGTGATTTAAAACATTTAGTAGCCATGATTAAAAATTCATCAGCCCTACTTTACTTAAATACAATTTTAATAATAGGAATAATTGGATATGTTACCTAAAGAAGATAGCGTTTAAAACCCTTAGATTTGATGGGAGGAAGGGACAAGATATTCTCATTTACAAAATAAGACTTAAAATTAAATGTAGCATTTTACCTTTTTATCACTAGCCATTGGGCATGGCGATAGTACTATTAGTAGTTATCACTAGCCATCATAATCTAGAAGCCCTGTAATTATACACTGGTGTGTTTGTGATCATCTACACAACATACAAAAAGCTTACATCCTTTATACAGGGATGAGAATGACAATTTGTATTTTCAGCTGAAATTAGCCGGGGTCCAGGGGGCCACAGGTCCCTGGCCAGGTCCAGGACAGAGCTATAGGGTCTTTTACAATTGCAAGGCAAAAATCTGCACCAGGAGACAAATTATAGAGTGGAACTAGCGTAAAAACACACAGAAGACACCCAAACAACAACAAATATAATAAGGTATAGGTTTTTTTTTACAATTGCAAGGCACAAATCTGCACCAGGAGACAAATTATAGAGTGGTACTACTACTAGCTAGTGTAAAAACACACAAAAGACACTCAAACAACAACAAAAATAATAAGAGAATACTGATTGGATGTACAAAGATACATTACAGTCTATATTCACTACAATTTGTATTTACAAAGCAACGTCATTACATGGTATATATTAATTAGCTATGATACTATGAAACAGAAAAGAAATAGCGAGCAACTGTAGGCCTCAACCTTGGTGGATATACGTAAGCAAATTGCCATCTTTCTTACCTGGGTGATGTTGTTTACAATGGTGGATTCCATTGTTCTGCAAAGTATTTAGTCGGCAAGCTACTGACTGAGTATGCAACTGTCACTAAAACATCAACACAAACATGCAGTCTCAAAAAACGAAAAGAAAAATCAAAATGTCATGCCAACAGAAATACTTTCAAACATATTGACTGTAATATATCCATTACAAAGATCAGCTCCAGAAGGTTAGAATCAGAAAGAAATTACAATCATCGAGAGATTTGTAAAATTAGCATATGGAAAATCCTAAGCATGCTCAGGCCGAATGTGATCTATGTCCGATGGTCAAGAACCTGTTTCATCACAACACAGAAGTTCAACATGTTGAGATCTTGTAACGGATGATTTTTTTTTTATCATCAACTAATGCTGATCATCGTAACAACACTGCAAGAGTACTCTGTTCACACTGAATCTGTGACAAATCCATTAAACACAATCATGGTACAATTACAAAAAAGTCATGAATGATCTGTATAAACTGCAAGGGTGACCTAAGCTAGTCTTTAGGGGTCGACACAAAATGTTTTACTCCATGGCACAGAGGGCCAGTACGGCCCAGTAGAATTTAAGTTACTGCACCACTTCCCAATGTTACTGGTCATCATAAAATGTTCCAATGGTTAATTATCAAATGTTTTCTAACATAATTAGAAAACCTGTACTTAATAAACTTCAACAAGGAAACAGTTGAAACAACATCAATCAATCTGTGAAATTAAACATCAATACTAAGAGTTGATACTGAAGGAAATGTTGATTCTTTAAATGTTGTTGTTGTATATATAGTTACACCCACTTGCTTCAAAGACCTGGAGCATGATAAATGTGTTATTTGTTTAAGAATGTGCCCAATTTGTATAAATTATATAGAGTGTAACAAATGTATGCTGAGTTGTCAGTCCTTCACAATGCAGCAAGTATTGTTAATATGTCAATACATATATTTATATTTCATGTGTTCATATATAAAACTATACTGTAAATCTATTTCTAGTTAACTTGTACATCATAGAGCAGTCAATTTTGATTGTGCTTATTTCATTGAAGGAGGGGGGGGGCAGGGTAGGGGGACTAATTCAGGTGGTAGAAGACTTGCCTGAGATGTTTCAGTCACAGGATTGTTTCTTCTTGGTGGACTCATTCTCTGACTGGGGTTTTCACATTCCAACCAGTGCTCCACGACTGGTATATCTAAGGCTGTGGTATGTTTTTTCTTGTCTGTGGGAAAAGTGCATATAAAAGGTTCCTTACTGCTAATGACAAAATATGGTGGGTTTCGTTTGAAGACTACAAGTCAAAATTACCAAATGTTTGATATTCAATAGCCGATGATTAATAAATCAAGATACCCTTGTAGAGTCATTAAACAAAACAAACTTTATTTCATTTGACTGTATGGCTGTGGTGCCAGGGTGCTCACCTGGGAACATCAAATTATACATGTATCTTTAAACGAATAACACATATTCCCATGTGGTACCATAAATAATGCATGATATTCCCAATGTTAATGAGCATGTCAGAACATACATGTACATGTAGTTTGTCTCCTTGTACGATGTCTTAGTTAAGTTGTTTTTGTTCTGTCGTGACTGGTTTGTTGCATTAGTAAATTTCAAAATGGCAAATGGATATATTACTGCTGAACACAGACCCTGTGAAGTGTGCACCAAGATGTGTACACTATGAGAACCTTGCTACATCTGTAATGTCTGCCCAGAGAAGATAGCTCCTTTTTTTTTTTTTTAAATCTTTGAAAATTTACATGCCATAAAAAAAAGAATAACCACCACCAACACAAATTTACATAATTATCTGAAGACATAAATTTATCCTCATGCCTAAATGCATTACAAGAATTGTGTAGGATTAAATCTTGCCTACCACAAACTGATTTAGTGTTACTAATAGTTGCATCCATAAGATGTTTATCTCAATGCATATTTAAAAAATCATTAAAACTTTTTATCTGATGTTTTTTTTTTCCACATGCATTATGATGAACATTTATACATGTAAGTAAAGCTACGTGTATAAACCGAGTTTCACTGATTTAGGACTTACATGTATGTTTGTGAGAAATGGAATTAATTTTAAACATAAAACTTTTATGTTGAGCTAAACAGAAACATTGACACTATATCGTCAGTCTCCGAAAAAGTAATACCTTCCTGTATATATCTTGCCTTTTTACTTTGTAAAGGTGAAAGGAGAAAACATGAAACAATGTCCTGTTTGTTTGTTCAACTGTTTCATTTATGAAAGTGGTCATCAACTGATTATTGATGTCTGATCATGCAGACTGATCACTACAACACAAATATAACCAAGGGGTTCTAAACAGAATTGAGATTGAATATATTTATATTTATTTGGCATTGTTGTTACTATATATGATTTGGTCAGACTTGCATTTAATTATGTTTCAAAATTTTTCACCAAGAATTTGATAAAAACAAAAGTCAATAAACAATTTGAATGATAACACTGCTAACACGCTTTCTAAGTCAGTCATTCCTGTTGCTGGCATTTTTTATTTAGTATGACACAGCAGTGGTATTATGAGTTTACACATGTACTAGTACTTACAAAATCAGGGGCCTAACGTATTGTTTTTAACATGTAGGTATAAATGGCTTCATGCTAATGCACTATGTTGTTCATACAGTGTGTGTAAAGCAGTTCTGTGCAATTATACTTGCATGAATGTAAAAAAACATCACATTCAATTTATAAGTGAATTACAGACATATTGCATATAAAATTTAATACCATAGATGGCTAAAAATATTTGTATAACAAAATGTCCATGATATCAGGACATCAGTCACGGTTTAACACAAGCAATTACTCTTGCTCATATAAAATGATTTTTGCAAAATGCATGAAAAATTACTGTGAATTTTAAATGGAGTAATTGTTCTTCTATACTGTACACCATCGATTGTCAAAGCATAAACATTGGGACATCAAACTTATAAAGAGGTAAGCAATTGTCATTCACATATAATAGATGATTTTGGGTTTAGTTTCTTTGCAATATATATCCCATCCAATCTATCAGTGTAAATGCCAAAAACACACCCACACCCTATATATGTATAATTTCATAATTTATTATTAATATCTACATATGAAAGAGCCTGTATGACACATAAGATATAACTACTAGTATATAGACATATTAGAATTTTCAAAACCAAATCTCTAGCATGTTTACCGCACATTAAATAATCATGCAATAGATATAACTCATCATATAAGCATATATACAATGTAGCTTTTTAACAAGGTCTTAGATCGGCAATATAGTAAGTTTATTCATGATCATGATCACTTCAAAAGAACCTTTATACAGTATAACTGTGGACTTAACGAGAGATGTGATATGACCATGTACACGGACAATGTTCGGTGAATTTCAAAATATGAGATTGATTTTGTTTTGTATAAACAAACAGGTATTGTATGGTTTTGGAACATGCAGTTCATAAATCTTGGGTTTTCAATACTAGTATACAGCTAAAAATGTTTCAAAGGAATATATCCTACATGTAACTGAATGCTTACTTTTACTACAGTATGAGTGAAGAGACACAAAACTGACTTATTAACAAATGGGAGTACAGCTAGTGGTTGCATTATATGATAGTACAAAATACCTTTGGAACACCAATGTTCATTTGCATCAAAAGAAACCAATGGATTGGCATATATAACTCTATAACGTCAAAACTTATATTAAAAACATAGTGAGTTTAAAACCCATACCAAGTCAAATAACATTTGTTACTAAAACTTTCTATGTAATTAAAAACGTTTCTGACAAATTATCATCATAGTACATACAGATTAATCTCATTTTTAATCCAGAAGTAAAGACGAAATACTAGGAGAGCCAAAGTAATTGATAATGCAATATTCAGACTTAAGTTAGCACTGTGCGTGTTTTACCATATGGCTATTCCATCAGTTGTCTGCGCAGCTGTATCATTTTTTTTTAGAAAAGATTTAACCTATGCCATTTGACAGTAATTTGTAAAGAAAGTTTTTTTTAATTTATACACAAAACAAAATATCACTATGGTCATTTTGACATACAGTCTTAGAGAGAAAAGCTGCTATATATTTTCATTAGTAAAAAAGGGATCTTTTATATGCACCATCCCAGACAGGATACCACATATTACTGCCTTTGATAAACCAATCATGGTGCACTGGCTGGAATGAGAAATAGCGCAACGGGCTCACCAACAGGAATCGATCCTAGATCGACCAGACATCAGGTGTGCGCTTTACCACTGCACTATGTCCTGCCACCTTCTTTCAAGATCAATGCATATAAATGTACATGCATCTAGAGTAGTGACAAACGTCCTTGTTGCTGTCAAGACTTCTTGGGCAAAAAAACATTAAAAATGAAGAGTACACCTCATCACCACAGTTTCAACAACCAACATCAAGCTCTACAAACCACCTCTGCCTCGTCCGATATACACAACTGCTTGAGCCTCCCCTGGGTTGTCATGCCACAATCAGAAGAGATCAAGCCCTTTCGAAGGGCCCTACAGGCAATCTAGGGAGACACCCAACAGCACCCTTCAGGTCATAACAAAGAGCTACTTTCGGATAACTAAAAGTGAAACCTATTAGCTCTCCTCACTTTCTTATTAGAACGACCATTAAAATTGCGCCAAATTTTCCTCATGTAAACACAAACCTCTTTCTCTTTGGATTAATCCTACGAGACATGCACAATTCCATAGCACCAACCATTCTCTGTCTGCTACCAATTCTTGTACTACTGGTAATCCCTTGCACTTGCCAGTGCTGGCGTCCTTTCTTCACACACACACATTTTTCTGTCCTGGACAGAGAGATCCAGCCAAGGCCGAACCATGTGCCCAGTATAGGCGTGCGCTACAACAGCTTGTTCTGAATGTGCACTTAAAGTCCTTTTAGCATTTAGCATTTAGCATTTAGAGTAGTCACACATGTGAACAACAAACTTGGGCTACGTTCATGCATAAATTATGACAATTTAATACAGAAATGGAAATAAATTTCATAAAAAATTATCATGTATAGATATGAAACATTATTCTGACAGTGACATGCCAAGGGACATAACTCCATAAAATTAAGACTGATATGTCTCCAAAAAAACCCAGACTACAAGGTTTTTTTAAATCTGATGACAGCAAAATAATTACGTAGTAACAAAATGAGTATTCTACTGGATCTCTAGTGATAAAACCTTCATGATACTAGATGTAGATTTCTAAAATTAAACAATGCCATGACCTCCACCCTCATGTAGTATGATGTACAGTTCGTACATTAAAAACCCTCATTAATAACTGAAAATGGCCCCTTATCACAATTAAAATAGAACATAAAATAAAATGTATTGGTTAATTAGTTCACCTTTGTATACCTATACTATACCTGCTTAATTAGCATTACTGGTGTCAGGGAGTGAGACAGTGATCAAACATTGTATGTGTATGACCTCATTAGATTCGCAGTTGATGTGCCAGTTATCGGTGTCATTACAAGCATTTAAGTTTATTGTTGTCCTTCCTAAAGGGTGCATACAGGATAGCACACTTGAACTTCAACTGCGATAAATGGGATATAACTACAGTAAAGTCCCTCTCCACCCCTGACTACTACTACAACTATTACTTACTACTACCACTACCACCCACCACCAATAATAAATTGTGCATCTAAGCGAATTTACAAAATATATAAAATTTATTATTTCAAACACTATAGTATAGTTAACATTGTCAGTGTTGTCTTATTCTGATTCAAGTATCATGACTGCTGCAGCAGCCACTCCCTAAACAGAAGCACCCATGTTCATAAAGTAACTTCCTGTTCCAAACTCATTCCTTTCGCTGTCCAGGACAGAACAGTTGGAACATGTCCAGGAGAGGTGAAAGGAACACACCCCAAGTCTTTGCGCACTCTGTGAAATATGTTGTGAAGTAGGCATTTCTGTGCTTCGCGCAACATCTACTGGTGACATCAGAATACTAATTTTCAAAATTATTTCAAGCAAATGGGTCATGGGGATTCCCACGGTATTTATCAATATAAAACCGCTTTCTCACTCCATTTTATAAAAACGTGATCTAAGTGTGTTAAGGTTTGTAGATTAACTAGGGCATGTGACTTTAAAATTAAAGACCGTTAGTAAAAATAAACATGCTATTCAGGATAGTCTTTAAGAGTTATTGTCAGATTAAACAGACATGAAATAAGTAACTGTAGGAGTCGTAGGACTAAAACTTACTGATATTTTCAAAATGTGTTTATTTGTGTGCTTTGTGTTTGTGTCTTAGTCTACAACTACAGCCCTTGAAATTCAGACACGTTTGCTACGGCAGTTATGTGCCGTCGCAAATCAATTTTAAAGAAAAGATTAATGCTGTCACAATTCTTCACATATGATGCACTGCTGTAATAATATGCTAAAAGGAAAATGAGCTACACACGATAAATTTATGCTTTTTTCTGGGATTGGAATTGGAACAATTGGACAGAGTTCAGAGAGAAATGCCTACACCACTTACAGATTTGCGACAGCAATGAAATGCTGTCACAAATCAAGTTTGCGATAGCTTTTGCGACGGCACTGCCGATTGCCGCCGCGAATTTCGAGGGCTGCAACTACATCTTCCAGTCAATTGCTCCATATTGTTCATTGCAAAACTTGATGTTGTATGTCTGATAAGTATATAATTCATGAATAAAGCTTAATAGATGTGTTTTTACAATACATGTAAATGGCTGGATATCCTTGCAATTACCCATGTGTAATCTCAACCCTTTTTAAACATTTAATCAGACATTTTAGCTAGGTATGACCAAGGCTGATGACAGGACTGTACCACACCAATATACCACTAGAGCACATTGATTAATAAATAATCGGCTCAGGCCTTTCCCCAGGATGTTTTTAAGGCGCTTTCATTTTTAGCATCAGTATAACACAAATCAAGCCAAAATAAGTTGGGTAGTGGGTTGAAAACAGTGTTTGCCGTCAATTCGACTAATCATGCTTTTTTTAAGTAATCCGTCAATTTCCCAAACCCAACAATTTCATTATTTGTACTGTTGATTTCAGCATCGTGTTAAATGCTTGTTGTGATTTCTGCTTGTAAAATACCTAGGCTAAGAATGCTGACTTCACAGTATATTCCATTTATTAAAAAAATAATAATAATAAATAAAATTAAAATTTACGGTCTTTTTAATATCCAGCTAACTTATTAAATGTCACCTCACAGTCTTACAAATATAAGATATATATATCTAACATTATTTAACAAATATGATTATTATAAACTAATACAGTGTACATTTAACTGCAAATTGTATAAATACTGCATGTTCATTTCCTGCGATCACGATTTGAATGCGTGCTCTTGACCATAGGTACAAAGACAAAATAAATAAACGAAATAGCGGTTAGGTATGCATTGATGCAAACAACTATTGTTTTTCTACAAATTTACATCAAGATCTACTGCTGTGTTATCGTATTGTTTAACGTCCCCAACGATGTCTCTTGACACATGGGTGTCGGCCAACTCTGAAGCTTGATATATATTCGCACCGAGAGCCAATGAACATTCTTCCTAACATTCGCAAACTATTTGATTGGTGTCTATTGTGTCCATTTGGTTTAACGTGAAACACACAAGCCAGTGTAGTGAACATTTTGTTGTCGCTCTGTCATGTAGAACTCGGCCCTTGGGATAGCCTACACGTCTTTTGACACTGAACTGGCATGTGTATTCAAATTGATACATGTTACCGGTTTGTTTTTATTACTTTGGTTTAAGTACTTTACAATTTAAAATAACAAGGTACAGATCTTTCAGATATTGAATCACCGTCACATTACTTTCATACATGTCAAATGCATGCCATTAAAATTAATAACCATGATTATTAAAATAAGCAAACATTTTAAGGCCTAATGCTGTATTCTAAATAACACCATTTCTTGTTACCGGTCATGAGATCGCTATTACGTTAATTAAATATTTGGTATTAATATTATGTTCGAGGTGTCGGATAGATTATGTAACTGTTTATTCACATCAGAAGATGGAAAATTTGATCCACTTGCAAATCTTATTAGCCTTTTTTTATTTTTTATATATTTTTTAATTACCCATTGGCTAATTTGGCAACCGACAGCACGAGCCATGGATGTTTTCAGTGTGTGTGTTTGAGTTTTGGGAATGGGGTGTTAAGATAGAAATTACTGCTTGCCAACTAAATATACCCATTTATTTTATGTGCGCCATTTGTTGAGTGTAAAGTAGTTCACACTCGTCAGATTGAAATTATGTGTGCTGTATGAACGTGATCGCACCCGCTCACTTTAAAAAGCAAGGTCTGTAACACCATGATCTATCTGTTCCGTTTGGGATATTTTCATAAAACGTACATTACCATGGAATTTTTAAAAGACATATGAATAAAAGTTATCTTTATTTAATTATTAAAGTTTAAACTAACAATTATTAAATAATATTGTTGTGCAAACATACCTGACAAAGCAATCTTACAAAAAACCCACAAAAACAACACATGAATCAAACTGCAAATTAAACTTTAATTTACACTCATCAACAGTGTCATTAAAATAAATTTAGCTTCGTACTGAATCAGTTTAAAATATTTTATCATAATTGCACTTCATTTTAAAGTACTCTTCTTCTTTTGTAAAATTACAATCAGATGCACTGGTAATCATCAAACTAAAACAAACTACAAAGTGGCACTGACCTCAATAAATATAACTTTGACATCCAACAGCTAATGATTAATAAACAAATGTGCTTTAGTAGTGTCATTAAAAAAATATATATTATTCCTAAAAAAGCCACATTGGGTTTCTTTCTGTAGTGTGTGCATTAGTGATTAATACAGGGCTTCTAGAATTTTATAAAAATCCAATAGCCATGGGACCATGGATTTTTAAAATTCACTAGCCCTACTTTAAATAAGTACAATTTTACTAATAGTAATAATCAGATATGTCATCTAAATAGGAAGATTGACCTTTTTTTCTTCTTTTTTTTTTGTTTAACGACGCACTCAACACATTATAATTACGGTTATATCGGCGTTGGACATATGGTTATGTCGAGAAAATGCCCCGTGGTTAGCTGACGGGGATCGATCCTAGACCGACCGCGCATCAGGCGGGAACTGTACCACTGGGCTATGCTGCCCGCAAAAGATTGACCTTAAAAATCTTTAGATTGGGGTGTAAAGAAGGGGCAGGATATTCATATTTAAAAAAATATATTTTAAAATCAGCATTTGTCAAGGGGTTTTCCACTAACCGTTGGGCTAGTTAAAGTAATTATTTACTAGCCCAACACTGAATATCACTAGGCATGGGAATGGGGCTACCCTACCATAATCTAGAAGCCCTGTTAATATGTTAAAATTATCAATGTGAAGATATTTGACGTCAAACATAGGACTGATATGGTATTAGTGTGAATATTTGACTAGTTTGGTGGGCAACAATTGCAAAAACAGAAGTATATAGCTTGGTCTCTGACTAAAAAGTCTTATAACCTTATAACCATCCAAATGTCCATTTATAGTCCGTTCCATCATTCTATTAAAATATTTTTTTTGTAAATAATTTCAGTTTAGTTTGACGTAAGAAGAAATGTGTTTTGGAAAAAACAAAGATATACAATTTGTGTGTGCAATTTACAAATCAATCAACTAGGAAATAAATAACTTGTAGTAAATTATATAGCATGAAAAACAAAAATGCTATCCCAAGAGACAGACTAGACTAGGATAATAGGTCTCTTACGGTCAAGAATATTTGGGTTATGGTTAGTTGATAGCACAGGTATCCCCAAACAATAACGTCAGATATATTATAGTAATGTTATGTAATAAAGAGTATGTATGTATGTAACTATAGCATTTGTATTACGGGTTTCTGTTTGGGGGTACCTATGGTGGATCGTAGTCATAACGGTCCCCGTACTAAACAGCCTTAGCAATAATTGGTCAAAACGGCCCCCAAAAAGTCAAAACGGCCCTTGAAAAAAGTCAAGACGACCTTACATATAATACTTTTTAAAATGTATTTCATCTACACAAGTGTCAAGAAAGATAACTGGCAGCAGCTCGGTATGTAGGCTACAAGCTAATACCATGTCTGTGTCAAGAGGCATCAATGTCACCAATCCAGTGCAAGTTGATGCAGGAGAAGAAGATTGGACGTCATCTTCAAACATCAGCATACAGAAACTCTTCCGCAACTGGACATAATATGGTAATACGGGTCCTGCTGAGCTTCTGAACGCCTGTGCTCAATTAAATGGACCTACGCGTTCTGAAGGGTCCAGCCAGCATTGAAGTTTAAATTCAGTGACTTTATTTCTGAAATGTCTTTATAATGAGCTGTTGTATATTATGTATATATTTGTGTATTATATTTTGACTATCGTATTCAGATGATATAGTGTTATTGAGCTTATAATAAACTTATAAGGAGCTGTTGTGTGTGTATATTATTTTGGGAATTAATTTAACGTGATTGTACCTATTGGCCGTTCTGACCATTTTCTTTGGCTGTTCTGACCATTTTCTTTGGCCGTTTTGGCTATTTTCTTTGGCCGTTTTGACTTTTTTCTTTGGCCGTTTTGACTTACATGTTCTGGGACATTTCATCATAGGGCCGTTTTGACTGCATACCCCTGTGGTTCATAGGGCTATGGTAGGCTATTTATTGTGTACAAACATGGTACTACAAGTGGCTTGCGGTGAACTCGTATGGAAGATTTACTCGTATGGAAGATTTACTCGTATGGAAGATTTACTCGTATGTGGGAAAATGCACTGAACTCGTATG
This sequence comes from Dracogyra subfuscus, assembly GCA_016106625.1. Classification (NCBI taxonomy): domain Eukaryota; kingdom Metazoa; phylum Mollusca; class Gastropoda; order Neomphalida; family Peltospiridae; genus Dracogyra; species Dracogyra subfuscus. The sequence goes on from JAECMU010067633.1 coordinate 17,742, forward strand.
GAAACTACAAACTGATATATCCAATACTGTATAGCAACTTGTGTTTAGTTCGACAAATCCGCTAGCAGTGTCGCTAACATGACAAAATAGGTGACCACGGGTGACACGAAAATAAGTGACTGCCGTTGACGCACAAACTGCGGTTGACACGCAGATAGTTGACTGATGTTGACATAAATAAGAAGCATGAATACAAAACAAGTGTTAAAATACACATTTACGAGAAATATCAAAGTATATATATTATCTGCATATTCATACATCCCCATACGAGTTCACCGTTATTTTTTCCATACGAGTTTGTTTTCCATACGAGTTTTCTGTTCATACGAGCTAGTTTCCATACGAGTTAACCGCATCCCCTACAAGTCATGTCATCAACCTTAGAATTCACGTAGTATGACGTTGATGCTCAAAATAGATAAGCTGCTTCAGTGCAATTATTTACGTAAAGTCAACTTACCCAAGATTCCGTATTTAGGGAAAACTAGTGAATTGTAAAAGTTCAAACTTCAGAAGTTCAGTTCAGTTGCACCTGGCCAGCATTTAAGCATTGCCAAGTAGGTGTAGGTTTAAACTTTATAAGAATCAGTGACTAAACATAAACGAATATTCGTTTTCAAATTTGTGTTGTTAATGAATGGGAAAATATTAGACGTTACGAAATATAGTAACATGGATCAAACAATACAGTTGAATACTAAACAGAACAGAGCACTTGTATTATTATGTTGTTGGTCAATAACGTTAGACTGGTACAGCACGTTAGAAGGGGATGCAGTCGATTCGATTAATGATAGTTCCTAATTGTGACACATGTTATGGTTCACATGTTCACTTCTAGGAAATAGTGAAGAATAAAAACAATATGTATGTTTAATGGTTAGCCTTCTGGCTGTTTTTTGCTCATGTTATTTTGTAATATTGTACATCGACCATTCGGGACATGGGTATATAGTGACAACCGGAGTGAGTCGGTTAATGAATCACCTGTTCGGACCGGTCGTACAACCAGATGCGGACATATAGCAAAAAACTGAGACGGAAATGTTCTCAGTTTTGTAGTGAAAATAAATGCTTATATAATGTATGTTCGCAATAGTGTATGTTGTTAGTTCAAACGAGAACCCGTTCTACTAGCAATCTTCGTTTGAAGTTGGTCAATTTAACATGGATGTCAATGGCAGATGACATCTGTGTAGTGAGACCCTAGACATTGGTGTAGTAATTGCGCATAAACTGATGACGTCTTTATAATACATTCCAAAAACATATTTTCGCAGATTTTACTGCTATTAAAAAAGAAAAGTTCTAATTTTAGTCTCAAGTTTAAAAAAAAAATTAATTTAGTTATATTTATTCAATTATTTATACTACTGAATATAGTGTTGAATCTAAATAAAAGTTTTAATAATCATTTCAGCCAGTAATAAACAGCTGTTTAGATAAATGTATTTAACAAATAGTCGTTACGTGGAACACATGTTGTTGACTGTTATACATTTCTGTACTGTTATATCATTTTTTTCCTGTCTCTTTGTATAAATAAATTAATAATGAATGCTCCAAAGAAAAAGGAAAGTGGTTCTGAAGCACCATTTGATCTTGAACAAGCGTTTATAATGAGATTACCACCAGTGCGTAATTTTAAGTGTTGATGGTTCTTTTTCTTCTGACATTATAATTATTCAGTCTACTGTGACTGTCAGTCACTGTCAGTCATAGCCCGAGTACTCTGACTGTAAGAGAGCTAGACGGACATTTGGACAGTTATACGCTCTCAACAGTCAGAGACCATCCTATGTCTTTTTTTGGCAAATCTTGACTACCAAACGGTAGGCAAAGATTCCCACTCTAATACCACAACAATCCCTGTATTATGTGTATTAGTGATTAATATGTGGATTTTTTTCCATTTGTTAACTCGAAAATGGTCGATGTAAAGGTATTTGACGTCAAACATAGGATTGTTGTGGTATTAGAGCGGGAATCTTTGCCTACCGTTTGGTAGTCAAGATTTGCCAAAAAAAGACATAGGATGGTCTCTGACTGTTGAGAGCGTATAACTGTCCAAATGTCCGTCTAGCTCTCTTACAGTCAGAGTACTCGGGCTATGTCAGTCACTGTCGCCGTGTCGGTGTCACTGCGGCTGTGACTTGGCCCAAGTTGGCAAGTACTCTGTAAGAGAGCAAGACGGGTCAGGTCAGGTTATAGGGTTTAACGTGCACATTCAGAGCAAGCTGTTGTAGCGCACGCCTGTCGTGGGCGCAAGGAGGGCCGCCTGCACTGGCAGGTGCAAGGGATCACCAGCAGTCTGATTAGGATTAGTGGGGGTGGGTGGTGGGGGTGCTATGGAATTTTGAATGGAGCAATTAATATGCCAAAGAGAAAAGGTGCGCATTTTGGTGCAGATTTTGAACGGTCGGTCTGAACTGAAAAAGGCGGTAGAGCTAATATAGTTTTTGACTTTAGTATATCGAGAGTAGCTCGTTAATTAGACCTAGGTGTTGCTGCGTTGTCCCTCTATGTTGTCTATCAGGCCCTTAGAAAGGGCCTGACCGAATCTGGTCGTGGCATGACAACCCAGGGGAGACTCCCAAGACGGGCATTTGGACATGCATTTATACGCTTTCATGTGTTTATGTCCAAATGTCCATCTAGCTCTCTTACAGTCAAGAGTACACAGGCTAGCTGTGACAGTAAAATTTGCGCACACTCGCCGATTAATTTAATGCCAACATTAAGGTTGACGACCGTTAGTTTTCTTACCCTAGTTTTGGGTTCGTACACAATAAATATAGCATATCTTACCGTAATTTCACTTGAAATCCATATTTCATAAAAGGTACAATATTTTAATCTCAAGATTTTCTTCAAACACATTCAGATGCATTAGTAATGTTCAAACAAAAAAATGTCAATAGAAAGTTTGCATTGGAATTTTTCCAGCATTCTTAAAACGGAAATGTCACGTACACAGTGTATGATTATTGTAAGGCGATTCAAAGTGACGTCATTGAAATACTGACGTCATTCAAATTCAAAATAAGCAATATTAATTATTACAATGCTTCGCCACATTAAAATAAAAACTGGTCTACTAACCTTGACCCCTGTCAAATTTCTATAATAAGCGGACAATGTTGTTTACAGGTTGGTATTTTGTTATTTTTCATAATTCTGGACTAAATATTAATTTTAAGTTTCAAAAGATGAAAGAAATAAAAAGTACCTTTTGTCAAATATAAAAAAAATTTATTGTTGGATATGCTTTATTTACTGACACTGTGTACGAAGCCAAAACAAGGGTGCGAAAAGTGACTGTTGTCAACCTTAGTCTAAAAAATTTCACCTGCACACACCTGTGACACCAGCTAACATGACTGTCTGTCTGGGGCAAAACTGAAGATTAGATGCAATTGTCACATCTTTGTTTTAAACTATTTATTTTATTTTACATTGTGGTAGGAACTGGTTGACAGGCATAAGTACACCTTATTAGCAACTAATGCTGATGTAACTGTCGCATCCAAGAAGTTGCCAATTCGTGGCAGTGTTTGTTCAAGTTGCCACAATATAGTTTTACTTTTGTTCTGTTTGACATTCTAAAACTTTACTAGGGTGCAAAACTCCACTTATTTATTTTTCATATAAAATTGTATATTAAATGACAATAGTCATGTCAACAAGAATCATTCTCTCTTTTTTTACAATCTTTTAGCAGTTTTAATATAGCAATTCTTTCAGTGTCAAATTCTTAGTAATTGTGAGTAAAAGAAATTTTCGACATCATTGTGTGATGAGGCAAGCATTTTTTTGCCCACATGCAAATTGTTTTATGTTAGGATATTTGAGTGCAAGTATTGTTTAAATCAAAACATGGATTGTAAAATTATCAAAGTTAGGGGAGCAGTTAATAACTTATCTCAATTGTTTTCACTGTGAGGTTGATTAAATGGTGTGTGAAATAGACAAATGTGTTGCATCAGTTGAATCAGTATTTTTCATAAATACTAGTAGGTTAATTGATACATTTTCAACAGTAAAGTGACCATGTAATTTAGAAGGCAATTTGACTACACAGACTGGATTGACACGTTTTTAGATTGGTAGCTAGGCTGAATGAATCTGTTTTGGGGCGTTTGATCACCATTCATTCTTGACTCTGCTAAAAATGTTAAAGCTGCATCGTCTGGTTTCAATCGTATACAGTCAAGTTCTAAGTTCAAATACAAGCCTAACTGCACTTTTAATTCACTCTCGAGTTGTCGTCATTAACGCATATTGTCAAATGCTTACTAGCCAGTTAGAACAATGCTCGCCATTTTGTAATACCAAGCAGATTCTAGCAGCCACTTCCTAGCAGCCAATTTCAGCAGACATGCATGGCGACGTTCTAAACCCTGGACTCGTACGCCTTTTATAATGTCTGTTGTGGTGTGGTCTATAGGAAACTAGTTGGACATCCTATATTATTGTAGTACAGAAGGATTTTTAAAGTGATATTTCAAATATTATAAAAGTGCTAAATAAAACGGTTACATAGTATTTATACAGATTTAGTAACAATAAGACTGTGAAAATGAGTCTTGGTGGTTGTTTTGTTTTTTTGTGTTGTTTTTTTATAAAGATACTCTTTAAAACTAAAATTCTTAAGTTGTAATGAATAATAAAAATTAGCATTTAACAGTGTGTGTAAAAGTTTTAAATATAGGTAACAATCGAAAGACATACGAGTCCGATGTTTAGAACGTCGACATGAGTGCCTGCTGTAATTGGCTGCTAGGAATTGACTGCTCAGTTTTTGTAATGCTACAATAGCCGAACTGTACTATTTTTTGTGGCCCACTTTCAAAATTCTCTGTTTATTTTTAACTTGTAAAAGCCATGTAGTGAAACCAATTTAGAATGCGGCATCTTATATGCACCAAACGTAATGGGGTTTTCTGTTCTATATGCTTAATTAATAAAAATATTCCAGAGAATGCCGCTTTAAATGTAAAACAAACAGCAATAGTTGCCCATAGTGAAAAATGTCATCTGCTTCACCGAGAGTTTATTTTAGTTCTGCATAAATACGACCTCCATGCAAAATAGTTTAACTAAAAAATAACAAAATATATACATTCAAGTAGTTTGGTGGAATCAAATGACTGTCATTGTATGTGGAAGAAAAGAAAAAAAAATATTTGTGATATTCAGTGATAGAAATCTACAGTGGCAGTCCTGGTCCCTGTTCCACAAAACAATCTTGGCCCTAAAATTACCTTTAGCACATAGCTACCCTATGCACTTATGTTCATCTTAGGATTAAGATCGCTTTGCTTCATACATTTATGTAATAGTATTGATACATGTATATTTATATCTCCGGTAACAGTACCCGGTATATGGTTTATATTTGATGAATGGTGCAATTTTTCCTAATATTTTCTTTGCACATGTAAAAAAATAATGTTCTCTGTTCAATTGGAAACTAGCCATTATTTTAATAGGTGTGAATCTAACGTAAAATACTCCACCAAAAACCCCAACAGTATTGGAATGTCATCTTTATCTCGCTACATTAGCAGTAAACTGGTGCATGACATTTCCCTTTTTAAAATGCTGAGAAACATTCAATGCAAAATTATAATTGGACATTTTTTGTTTCGACATTGTTAATGACCGAATTGTGTTTGAAGAAAATATGATAATTAAAAAAACTTGTTCTAGTTATCAAATATGAATATGGAAGTGCAATGAAGGTAAGATGATGTCTTTATTGTCTATGAAGCAAATAAGATGGTGCGGGAATGGCCTGTCATGGATCTTAGAAATATAGAATGTATTTGTTTTGGACCACTTCACACAGTAGTTCACCTTCTTGGAAAGTGGAAAAACACTTATTAACGTTCTCATATCCACTGAAAGTTCAGGCACATCCATCCTGGGCACATGTTCTGATTTGTGCCAAATCTTCTGTCCAGGACAGATTCACCTTCATGTATTGGTATTATGTTAAATATATATTTGTCTTTTTCAGGGTCCTGCTATTGCTTTAAGACGTGATGTGCAATCTGGTGCTATGAATCTGAGGGATAAACTGAGTATTGAGATTCAGCATGATATGCGACATGCACGAGTTCGATGGGGTGGAGAAGTATTGAATGCCAAGGTCTGTAATTTATTTCATTATTAAACTGTAATTATTGCAATATTATTTTTATGGAATCGTTTCTTTCCAGGCCACTTGTATTTTCTTCAGTCGAACATTATTACAGCCGTACACATCTACAGTGTTTATTTTGGTACCTCACTAGTGTATTAATTTAATACGGGAAAGCTAATTTAAAGTCTGTGTTAAAAGGAACAGATGAATTGGCTTATAACTGTACAAAATAATTCTATAACTCGTATAAAAGCATATTATTTAAGTTTCAAACCCATACCAATTCTCATAAACTATCTGTTTTATCATTTTACAGCTTGTTAATCTACCATGTGTTTTATCATTTTACTGCTTGTTGATCTACCATTTGTTTTATCATTTTAAAGCTTGTTGATCTACCATCTGTTTTATCATTTACAGTTTGTTGATCTTGCATCTGTTTTATCATTTTAAAGCTTGTTGATTGTTGAATCAATGATCTACCGTGTATTTTATCATTTAAAGCTTGTTGATCTACCATCTGTTTTATCATTTTACAGCTTATTGATCCACCATGTGTTTTATTATTTTATAGCTTGTTGATCTGTCATGTGTTTTATCATTTTACAGCTTGTTGATCTGCCATGTGTCGTGGAGTGTCTCAAGACAGTGGACAAGAAAACATTCTACAAAACAGCTGACATTTCTCAGGTTCGAACTGTTTATACTTTAATATTGTTTGATTCTGTGACATTAGTGAACAGTCTGTGCTTGGTTGTTTTATTTGTTTTCTGTGCCTATTTATTTTATTTTTTGTTTAATTTAAAGGATGGAGCTAAAATATATAATGAATTCTGATAACAGTCAACAGAAAAATCATAAACATTGTATTAGTTATTTATGTGTTATTTATTTATTGTTCACCATGAATTAGTCTATTTCATGATTGAAACAGCTAAAAGTAAAAGTTACATAACCTGGTTCCAGCACTTACATGAAATCTTAGATGCCACTTTTAGATCCAAGTTAATTCGAGTCTTGAGTATTTTCAAAGTCAATAACAACATTCAAGGACATGTAATGTGTGACAAGAAAAATAGACTGTGTAAATTGTTTACACTTATTCTGGTTACCAAAGTTGAAAAGCAATGTTCGAAATAAGTACCTGTCCATTTTATCCTGACAAGTGAAAATCTGCTCTGACAAGCAAAATATACTTCAGTTTCATGGATTAGTAAAAATGTTCAATGCAGTTTTATTTTGAGCAATCAAAAACATTGTCCTTGTACTTGAATAAAAGAAATCACTCATTTGGACAAGTGAAACTATTGGCAGACAAATAGATTTATAGATGTAACATTTATGCTAATTTCTATCACTGGAAACATGATATTGATATAGCCTGTCAGTAAAAAAAAAAAGGATTTGTCGTTTTATGAGTAAACATTTTACTTTGGAATATCTGAAAAAGTCTTTGAGACTTTACAGAATTATAATAATATTATAATTAACAGCATGTTAAAAAAAGAAGAAAATAAATTACATTAAGTGTTCCCTTCATTGGGAATGCTGTGGAAGTGTGTTGATTCTCATTTTCCTCTCGCAGCAGCATAGACATTTGGCATGTCCTGTGAACCTTTCTTGTCATTCTCAGTGCTCTTGAATGATACATATTTCCATATAGTTCACAAATTATCTTATTTTGAAACAGAGTAAGTGAAGAGTAACGAGGAACTCTTAACTTAATGATTCAGATAGACAGTTTTATGAAATCATCAAAGTTCAATTGTCAGTTGATAGAGTAATAACTAACATAGTCTAGAAAATCATTGATAAAATTGTGATTTTTTTTATTATTCTGTTTTCTGTTCACATAGGAGCCATGTTTGAAAACTGTAGAGAAGAAATTGTTGAACTCTAATGGACGAAAAAGTAAAGGGAATGGTTAGGGTGGGGGAGTCTTTTTTATTGTTTAGGTTTATAATTATCACAAAGGATAGGAAGTTTTGTATACAAAATTTCTTAACAAATATCATTATGTCATGAATTGTTTTGTTTTCATAGGTGCTCGTCTGTTCTGCTGATGATGACTTTGGACCAGATGAAAATGACAGTCCTAAAAAAAAGGACAAAGATAAAAAGTTCTCCTGGAATCATGGAGGTAAGCCGCATAGTTCATTTTTGTCATGGTAATAGTTTTGGCGTAAAATGCTCATGACATACTGTAAGTACAGGCATGTGATTCTTCCGCTTTAAAAAAAATAATATTTTTTATCATAAAATAAATCCTTGAAAATGTTTTCATAAAAAAAGTACCATTTCCCTTTATTTTCAGGGTTTAAATTTTTTTATCATTGCACATCCACTAAACCATTTTCTTAATGGCTGTATGCTTACCTGTAGACAGTGTACCGTGATATAAGACTGATGACCAATCAAAGAAGTCGCTGCGCTTTTGTATGATAGAACATTTTCAGCTTTGTTTAAGAATACCCAAATACATGCCTGTAAGTAGCTAGGTGGAGTTTTACACAAACGGTCCATGGTTCACTTTTACTTGTTAGAGTTTTATTTATCTCTTACATTAGTTCTAACTTACTATAAGAGTGTATCGCTAATTTTTGACAGCAATGTTTTGTATGAGAAATTTTACACAACATTAAAACATATTTAAATAGAGCATTAAATTAATGTATTATTATTATTATTTTATACAATTTATGATGTAATTCAGTGTTAGAATTGTGGTTTTTTTTTTTTAATGCATTCATTAAAATTGGGGCAGGCAGCATGGCCCAGTGGTACAGTGCCCGCCCGATGCGTGGTCGGTCTAGGATCGATCCCCGTCAGCTAACCACTGGGTTTTTTCTCGACATAACCATATGTCCGACGCCGATATAACCGTAATTATAATGTGTTGAGTGCGTCGTTAAACAAACAAACAAACAAACATCATTAAAATTGAATTTTCATAGTGCAAACATATACCCTTTGGCATCAAGAAGTTATATGTTGAAAGAGAAAAAATAGTTTAGCAAATGCAGAACTATCGTTTCAGAATTAAGATAATATTGTTTTAATTCCCATCATATGCTATTGTTGTGATGCAAAATTATTGTTTTGTTTGTAGTAACACCACCACTGAAGAATGTGAAAAAAAGAAGATTCAGAAAAACCTTGAAGAAAAAGGTACATTTGTATAGGGTGGTTTTTTACCAGTCAAAAATGTTATGTAATTATAATGCCAAGAAAGAGAGTAATTAAGAAAAAACAAAAAACTGACAGGCTTCATACACCTCTCCTGGAAATCTCGGAAAGTTATGCAAATATCATTTTCCGTGCATTTAAAGTTGTGGAATTTTGAGTTGGTTTATTGGAAGTAAAACCGTTTTTATTATTATTTCCCCCACCAAGTAATGGGCAGTTTCAGTCAAAACATTGTTCTATTATTAGATTATGTTGATGACTGATGAACATTTTTGAAAATAGATTTTAAAAAGAGTCGAGGAAAATGCTTGTAAAAAGTGATGAAAAGTTCAGCGATTTGTTTGATAGCAAAGTATATGACTATCATTATCATTGAGGTGTAAGCAGAGAACATATTTGTGTTTTATATAGCTGGTATTAGACCTGAACAAATTATTGGTAGTATTTTGACAGGACATTGTGTAATTCCACACACCATCGTACTCTGACAGCTAGTTAAATATGATGTCCAGGTAAACATACCGAATTACGTAACAAATTGGTGAAATATAATGATTTTCAGTTGTTTGTTTTGTTTACCAGTACATGGACCAGCCAGATATTGAAAAAGAAGTAAAACGGTTGTTCCGTTACGATGCAGAAGCGATTGATGTGAAGTGGGAAGTTATAATGGAGGAAGACAAGACTACCTCACAAAACAATCAATCAAGTTCGGTCGTTGAAGCCAGTGGTTCTATTCACAAGCGAGAAGGTCACATGTCTCGGAACGACAGTTCTCTAATGGACGTAGGTTAGTATATGACAGGAAAACCAGTAAAGCTATAATGAGTATGGGAGATTAACATTATTGTACATAATACTTGCTACATACATCAAAATCTTAAGCTAGCTTCATAAAACAATGTTTTGTTTTAGTCACTGAACATATTGTTAAAATAACTGAAACTTCAGTAGATCAAATTTGTAGTGCTAAAAAGCTTATGTTCAAGTGGTTAAATACCAGTTATTGTTTGCCTTTACCAACATTTAAATATAGATGTGGAAGTAAAGAAAAGGTGGTCTGTATTTTGAAATAATTAACATCTAATATTAATAATTTATTTCATATGATAATAGGTGGTTATTTTTTAAAAATTTAAAATTATAGTATTTCATTCATACTCAGTCTGCTATATCTTTGTTATCATTGTCTTTTTTATACTTTAGCGGGCAGCGTAGCCCAGTGGTACAGTGCCCGCCTGATGCGCGGTCGGTCTAGGATCAATCCTCATCAGCTACCCACTGGGTTTTTTTCTTGACATAACCATATGTCCGACGCCGATATAACCATAATTCTAATGTGTTGAGTGCGTCGTTAAAAAATTTTAAAATAATAATAATATTTTTTTTATGCTTGTATTAACATTATCTTTTTATGGAATATACATACTTAGTGATCATTAATTATTTAATCTACATTCTTTTTTAGCTTCTTATTTTGGTGAGGTGAGCAGTTCAGAGGATGAGGATGACAAAGATATCAATATTATGGACTCTGGGGATGAAGATGCATCACGAGACCCTTCAACACCTCGGATGGTCTACCCCAATAGCATTGAACATGCAGCCAGTGAAAGTCAGGATATGATAGCAGACACCGATACAGGTAAGTGACTCAAAACTTTGTACGTTAATTTTGAACCCATTTTGTTCCATGACTGGTGTATTAAAAACTAGGGTATATAAACGAGCTTCAGTTTGGAAGTCTTAACCTGTATTGCAACATTAGATTTGTTTCTTTAATAGTTATGGATAGGTATTAACATATTTTAAAAATATATTTCAAGTAAAGTGACATGGAGGTGTTTTAAAATCAGAATGTATGGCACATGGAAATAGCCAAAGAGGTGTTCCTGTATTTGACTGATTGATGGTTAAAGTTGTGTGTTTTGCCAGAGATACACCTCTTGTAGGGCACTAAACACTAAATTAGAAAATAAGAAGAAAATGGGTCTGTACCAGAGGTGGGGAAAAATAAAATTGTCAATCGGTCCCACTTGTCGTCATTACTGGAGGAGGGGGGGGGGGTAAAACGGAAAAAAGAAAGGAATAAAAAAGAACATTTAAATCATAGTGACATCTGTATAGTTTTATCTTGAATCATAAACGCGGAACGATAAACATGAAAACATTTTTTTTGTTTTTTTTTGTTTTTATCACACATCAGAAAAAAACACCCACAAATTGTATATATTTTACATAATAGAATAAATAATATGAATAAGGAATAAAAGTTATTAATTTTGATTCCCATATATGTATAAAAAGTAAGAGTATTCAATACAGTGTCCTGAAAATTAATAAAAGATCGCACCGAAGAAGCGTTTGACAGGCACAGCTAGCACATGATCTTGCCACGTGATTAGACAAAGAGAGTAATAACGTCATCACTGATTGGATGAAATTTGACCTCTTCTGTCTAGACATAACAGTACATGTAGCTGTTTTGCTTACTCTCACTTGTTAAAAAAAAAAAAGGAAACCTTTAGTTAATTTTAAAATCCTTTATAATTATTGGATACACTATACAGACAACAATAAATACATTTATAGATTATTTCAATGTATTTTATGGTATTTTAAGCAGTTTGTATTGCACAAAAACCTCTTGCTTCGGACCCGACAGAGCTCCGGACAATGGGCACATGGCCCCATAGGTGTTGACAGGTGTTGATTGTAACCAGTTGCAAATTCTGGTCCTTTGTTTTAATTGGAGTGTAATACTATGATGGCTCTCTAACCGAGAATTGTGCTATCGGTAACGTCTGTTTAATCTCTTGACCGGCTCAGCGACTTTGACAGATGAGTAGCTGAGTGGCAGGCGATTGACACTAGTCACTGGCGATATTCTAAGGCAGACTTTAAAATCACAAAGTCTAAAACACCAGTCATATTGAACACTATTTATTAATTATTTTAAATCATGCATAAGATACCGATGTCTGGGCAGGCCGGTCCACTTGACGTATAGGAAATTGTTCCAATAATAGAAATGGACAGGTGCTTCGGACCGACAAGAATGACAAAAGTGGGACCGGCAAACACGTTTAAAAAAAAAAAATTCTGTCTCAGAGATCGAGAATCGGTCCCAGACCGGCAAAAAAGGGCTTTTCCCCACCTCTGGTCTGTACTTGTTAGTTCAAACTGTAGGCACTTTTAGTCACAGTTCGCCTTGAATTCGTTTATTAGAAGTAGGAAAAGGTAATAATTTTATGATTAAAACAGCTGAAAGTGAAAGTCCCATAGCTTGGTTCCTGTGCATACATGAAATCTAACATTAAGTTTTATGACATTTAATTATTTTTTATAGCCGAGTTACAGGGCCGACTTGTGGAACTAAGTAATCAGTTGGTTGAAATCCGGGCTAAGCGTGATGAACATGAACAGCAAATAGCGACCCTTGATGATAATAGCCTTCTGGTAAGTTCATAGACATATACATTGAACTAGTAGATGGAATGGTTTAAATGCTGAATTAATTTCAATAATCTTTATGCTGTTATTTTAATAATAATACTGGTTCCAGAAAAGTTGAACATGTATTTGTATGCTTAAGTCCAGTACACATATAGGCGACATATCACAGCGACAGGCCACTCACCAGCAAAGCAACACGATTTTGTGGTGTGGCACCTTACGCAAGACCAAAGTAATGTTACAAAATGTTGCTTTACTGTGGTACGGTCACATGTAGGTTTTGTGAATGGAATAAAACTTGTACGATCTTATGGTACATAGTGCTGTTGCAGCCAGACAGAACATATCACTGTGTAAGTGTTTTTACATGTGTTTGCAAGAGAACCTGTGGTAAATTACATCAACACTTATATAATGTCGCCTGTTAACTGGTTTATCACTGTGGTGTATCTATGGTAGTGTTTGTATGCACTGGCCTTTCGAAAACGTCACTCTTACAGCACACATTTACCACTGTGGGAGTAAAGACAATGGTTGTGTTTTGTGCAAATAAAGAACTTGAACTTGTACTTGTTTTACATTTTCTATCAACTTTTGTGCTGGATTAGACAAATGATCAAGTTCAACCAACTGCTAACAATTAATATGATTTGACTAATTTTTATGAGGATGATAATGAAGGGTTGCCCGCCTGATGCGCGGTCGGTCTAGGATCGATCCCCGTCAGCTAACCACTGTTTTTTTCTCAACATAACCATATGTCCGACGCTGATATAACCGTAATTATAATGTGTTGAGTGCTTCGTTAAAAAAAACAAAAACAAAAAAACTAAAACATGAAGGGTTGAAATTCGATACCAGTGGTGAATCCGACTGAAGTAAGTTCACTCGAGTTGATGCCCTTTTGCCCAATTTGTACAATTATCCTGTACAGTTTTATTTTCCTAGTCTCACAGGGATATTTCAAGACTAACATATACACATGTACAAAAAACATAAAATAAAACTTCAGTTCTTTGATAAACAAAAAGGTACGTTGTGTTTAATATAGGAATGTTTTTCATTAAAATGATGTGTTGGGCTTTTATTTTGTAGGAGGGACTGCAGGTGGAACTTGATCAGTTGGTTCAGGCAGAAAATGAGAAAGCTAAAGAGGTAATTGGTTATTATGTGGATTATTGTCGTCTGTGAGATTGGTATAACAAATATTTGAAATATTTCAACATATAACCATCTTCTTTGATGAAATTATTCAGTGCCCAAATCAATGAATATTTATTAAGGTACATTTATATCACATTGGCGTTTATTGTTTGATTGTCTCAGACAAGCTGAAATATTACCATCTTATCCAAATGGTTAATGAGGCAATTTGGTTAGCTGGGTTTGGAGTTTTTTTTTCTTCTGAAAATAAAGTCTATTATTGGTTATTCATATTTTGCCAACAGTAATGTAAACTTTAATTACATTGCATTATTTATATATCTATCACACAAATGAAATCTGTTAACAGCAATTATATATTCCCATTAATAGGATGTGTATTAACAATTGAATTGTTTTCCATGTAGAGAAAAGTGTTAAGACCTAATTTTCTCATAAATATCTGCCGATTTTCAAAATAGCTAACAATTTTGACTTTTGTTTTTCATTTTTTTTTAGTTTGAAATTCTGTCATCCATGCTAAACCAAGGTTGAGTATAAGAAGCAAAAGTCATGTGGAAAGCAACAGAATTAAAAGATACAAAAGGCTGTAGACTGTTGGAGTTCTTTTTCTCTTCGGTTTCAACATCACTTTACTGCCGTGCATGGACCCAGTTTGACAGACTGTATCTTGACTCTGTCTGTTTGATATTTCTTGTTATTAGCAACATGGTTGTTCATGATAAACCATGGTTCAGCATACAGAGTCATGTGACAAGCCATGATATTTCACATCCATAATAACACAAGTATCAAATGAGACTACATGCATCTGATAATTCATCATGGACATTCATCTTTGTGATAGAAGAAAGTTGGGAGTGGGTCGAGACATATCTCAGTGGTAAACGCTTGCATAATGTATGGTCAGTCTAGGATCCATCCTCATCAACAGACCCATCAAGTTATTTCTCTTTCCAGCCAGTGCACCATGACTGGTAATCAAAGGCCATTGTGTGCGCTATCTTGTCTTGTCGGATGGTGCATATTATAAAAGTTCCCATGCTACTATGAAAAAATGTACGTCAAAATTACCAAATGCTTGACATTCAATAGCCAGGGAGTAATAAATCGATGTGCTCTAGACCAGATCATTAATATGTATTAGAAGTAATAAGGTCAAAGGTGTAATGAACTGTCTGTCTAGGTGCTGGTTTTCCTGGAATTAAGATCATTGTAAAAGAGAGGAGGTCCCATTCACAACTAATAGCTATTTCATACTGTAAACTTCGTAAGTGATGTGTGTCTTTCAGAAGACTAAGTCTTGGAATTGGCAAGTATGTGTATTTGCCACATGCACATTCAATAGATAATGGTGAAACAGTAATTCTCTCCATACTAATAAAGTTGGTTTGCACATGTTCGAAGACGAACTACCAATTAATACACAAAGGATTCATTCCTCTAAGATAGTTCTTTGATCTCTGTGAAGATCAAAATAAATTGATTGTATTTATGTCATTAAAAGGTATGATATGCTACTGTATTCTGTTATTTGTATTTTTATTCTTGTTAGTGCATCACAACTTTTATAGCAACGGATATGTGCTGTTAGTGAGAAAGGAATAAAAGTCCTCATTTGCCACTTAGTACAAGCAGTTACAAATAAGTGTACGAGTGGTATGTATAGTTATTTGCACACTTTATACCTTGTCGGCAAAGTGCTACAGCACATGGGTCTATCTGCTGTTTAACATATTTAACATCTAATTATTGCACCAAGTTCCAACCCTGTGCTTTTTGCAAACGTGCATTGTCTCAGGATATGTTGTGGTCGATGGACCTGTTGGTGTATTTCCCATTTCATTCTATATACCACAGCTACTATATCAAAAGCCATGCTATAGCTGTTTTTCACTTTGTTAGGTGTAGCCTGTGAATCGGCAGTTTACATCTATGATTCTTTAAATGAGCACTTGATAGCCATTGATTAAACAGCGTTTCGTTGTTATTATTAAATAAACATTCCTTACAAAATGGCAAATGACAAGTATAAAATAGAAATATCTTCCTCTATTTGTGTGTGTTCTATAAATTATCTTTACAATTTACAGTGCTATAATGCTATACATTTCGGAGAAAGGTTTATTTATATTTTAATATTACATTATATGGTATCGGTTAATACTGTCGGATATTAAAAAAACCTTTTAAACTTTGAATAAGGGTTGATGCAAATATAATTTAATTTTCAAACACCTGGAACATATATCGTACATAAATGCCTTCATTTGATATACTAGGGCACTGTTCCAAGAATAGATTTTAGCACCAAGATCACCTTAAGGGCATATCTACCGTATACAATTGAAGTTATCTTGGTGCTAAGATTGCTTCGTGAAACTGGGCCCAGGAAAACAAATGAGCCTTCAACCCACTTGACAACTGGCAAACCAAGAAAAATCATCTGCATGGTTAGGAATAATACTGAAAAGGTATTGGTGTTGTGTAATAACATTGTCTCTCGCATTTTCTTCATTCAATAGCACCATTGATGTTACAGTTCTGTTTTCAGCCAATTTTTGGAATAATGGCCACAGTACCATCAGCATGTATGAAGACCCGCACTCTATCTGTGTTGTAATCTTTAATTACCATGCTTCCCACTGGTAGAATTTGTACCTAAAAACAGAACACATTTTAAACATTATTCTTCATATTTTGACACTGTAAGTGGATTTAGTCCAATTTAAACTAAATAAGTATTCACTGTTTGTTTCTGTAGACCTGTTTCCTCATCTCTCATTTCAAACAATTTGTATAAATGGGAATATTAAAAACGTCTGTGTACATTCTGTTATTTCAGAAAGTATGATAATAATATTTACTGATGATAATGAGTCGCATAATAATTTTACCATGGCAAGATTTACAATGTTTTCGTTTATATTACATGTAGATTCATATATTTACAATTAATATGTGCGTTTTATAATTGTGCTTCGTTAATTTGACTCCATATATTTAATGCATAGTAAACTAATTTAATACTGTTGAGCCTTTTTCCTTTTAATAGTTATAGTGTGATGGATATTGTTTTCAAACATACATGGAATAGATTAATAACATTTAGTTAATATACTTTATAACATTGTTAACAACGGATGTGACACAACATTGTGAAACTGACACAATATATGGACCACTTTCTGGTCTTAATCAAAACATGTTGCCGTTTTCATAAGCCAGGTTTAAGCTAATGTTTAGGCTTAAGACTGATTACTTTCCTGAAATCACCATCAGCAACAACATGGCGCAAATTATGAAATTGATGGGGGAATTGATGGGTTACTTAAAAAATAATAATTATAATTATAATTAAAACTAACATAAATATTGCTGTTTAAAGAAATAATGAGCTCTATATTAAAAACAAAAAGGCTCTAAACAAAAAAAAAGGAAGGAAGAAAAACAACCAAGTCTGATTTCTTTCGTAATATATTGTTGGTACTTGAAGTAACCAAAATATCACCAGCTTACACATAAGTTTTGGTAGTCCCGTCTCAGGGCCTCTTCAGCTTCTTTCCATGGCTAAAAATATAAAATATAAAACTAGATAATGTAGAGAGAAAATTGCAGTCGTTTTAGTGATAAGTAGACATTAATTGGTGATGAGTACATACAAAATTTCAACACAGTAGTAATATCCTATCATTTGGAAATCAGCTTGTCCTATCACAATCTTAGAATCTAATTAAAATGAGCTCCACTATTACATGTGGATCTAACAGCAGCCAGTTGGAGCTCATGTCCACCAATCAAAACCTTACTTGCAGAATGTAATAGTGGAGCTAATTTTAATTAGATTGGTCCTATCATTACAAAATTGGGGATATATATATTACAGTCAATATGCCAAACCAGTCATTAGGCCTAATGCCTGAAATGTTCAGGCATTAGGCCTAATACCCAAGACCGTCAGACATTTGATCTAATGACTAAAATTTCCAGGAATTAGGCCAAATGACTGAAACAGATTTCTAGTCATTAGGCAAAATGACTGAATGGAAAATAATGACTTGCAATTGCACGAAAACGTTTTGTTCGAATCGCATCACAATGGTATTACAGTAGTTTTGTTTGACACCTCTTATTTTGTGTCTTCAATGAAAACGTAGTACAGATGTGTGTCTTCATCTGTTTGTCGCTTCTTGATCAGTTTCTCCAGGTCTCCACACTGTAGGATTTCACTGTGGAAACATACAGCGATATTAATGATATCAGGAGCTACCGTATTTTATACCACCTATCATAAATTGCCAGTGAGACCAGTGCTCCACACTAATGAGTTGTGTTTTGTAAGGATTAAACATCTCACTTAAATCTGAATAGGTAAGCTATAGACTTATTAAAAAACACTAATCCCTACCATCTAATTGGATTAGTCAAATACCACCTATCAACACTATTTAAAACACTGAGCACGGTATTAAGTGGCCTCATAGTTCTTTTAAAAAAAGGATTAAAAGAAGGATTCATTTTTCTTGATCGGTTGTTTGTACATTACCAACGAAGCGATCAGTCCGCGACAGACATTATTAACGGACCTTGTTAATGTTAATTAGATCTTTGTGTTGTGATAGAGTTGCATTTTATTCTTAAATGTTTATTATGAGTTAAAATAGTTTTTTGCTAGTTAAAATTGATTTAATTATTGTATTCAAATTAACAGTTAACACAAAGTGTATCAATCCTAACCTTATAAATGTATCCTTTAATACAGAACACTAATTAGTAACAATACGTTATAAAGCTAAACTTATAGATTTAATTACAGTTCTAAATAAATATAATAAAACTACTGGTTACAAACTAAATATAAAATATATAAAAGTTTCTAACCTGTATCTGCAGATCACGACGTAAAAAGCGACAAAAGCTACAATCGGGTCAAACATACCGCGTTTTGTAAAATAAGTTAGCACATACATAGTTAGATTAAAATATTTTAAAACTATAATACAGTCACTACCGCATAATACGGTGTGTTTTCTAAGATGTAATTCAATGTATTAAACACATTTGACTAATTGCCTGAATTGCAATCAGGCAGAATGTCAAACAACACCAACCAAAATCCAGTCATTTGGCCTAATTCCTGGACATTTTAGTCATTAGGCCAAATGCCTGACAGACTTGGGCATTAGACCTAATGCCTGAACATTTTAGGCATTAGGCCTAATGACTGGTTTGGCATA